>UCOK01006501.1:0-126987 GCA_900474325.1 Synergus umbraculus | reverse complement strand
GAAAATATCTAGTTTAAATATTTTTTGAATAAAATAAAAATATTTAATTTTAAAGTTAGATTTTGAATTCTTCATCTTATGCAAAAAGTATTGAAATTAAATATTTTTTCTCTCTGTACGCAGACTTATATTTGAATAAAGATTAGCGCTACAGAGCGAAAAAATATTTATCTATAATTTTCGTTGTGTAAAATGGAGAATTGAATTTTGAGCTTAACACTTGGGTCCAATACTTAAACTACTTATCCTCGTGCTCCTCGAGTTACGTGATTATTATCCTTGTGATTACATATTGTAGTTTGTTACTTTTTTTAGGAATTACACGCACATCTAAATGGTTCATTAAGCACGGATACGCTAAAAAACCTCAAGAAATTGCAAGCTTCTGATGGACTGGAAAATCGGGATTATATAGATATTAATTCATTAAAAAGGTGTGGAGAGTATAATATTTTTATTTTAAATTATTTTTCTATTTCTAAAAATCGAAGATTAGTAAATGATTGCATATGGATGTTTGAAGTTTAAATATAATATAACCGTACGATTTTCTGGGACAGCTGTTGGGAAACGTTCAATTTAATCCACTCTTTAACCACCTCACCGAAGGCAATTTATATAGCTGCTTGCGATGTTATTAAAGAATTTTCTGAGGAAAACGTAATTTACCTTGAATTAAGAAGTACTCCCCGAGCGGTTGAAGGATTGATGACAAAAGATGAATATGCAGAGGCTATCATAAAGGCCATAAAGTAAACACTGTACTTTTTTCAAAATACATATCCATTTATAACGTCAACCTCTCTGATTACATAATAATATTTTACAAATTTATTTGAAGAAAATGCGAGGAAAAATTCAGCATCATTGTGAAGTATTTAGTCTCTGTTAATCGACAGCATGGGATTGAAGCTGCCGAGGAAAATGTCGAATTGGCAATTGCATTACAAAAGAAATATCCAAAGTATGTTGTTGGTCTTGACTTAAGTGGAGATCCAAGAGAAGGTGACGCATTTTTGCACCTATTAGAAAAGTCGAGAGTCTCTGGTTTAAAAATCGCAGCCCACTGTGGAGAGGTGAATATTTTTTAAGTATAAAATCTGAATTAAATCAGGAAGGTATAGAATTTTAAGAGATATTTTATATTATCCGTAGGTACCAAATGAAGTAGAGATAATGGATATATTGGATTTCAAACCAGAAAGATTAGGTCATTGCGTTTGTATTCATCCTAGCTTAAATGGTTCAGAGAAACTTTATCAAAGATTACTTGAGCTTAAAATTCCAGTAGGTACGAATAAATTCTAAGTATGAGTTAGTTTGAATTCAAATGAAAAGTTAATTTAATATTACTTAGTAATTTTAATGAGTCGATTTTTTTTCTCGCAGAATTATGTCTTAGTTCAAACGTACATACACAAAGTGTTCCAACATATTCTCATCATCAATTTCAATATTTATACAAGGCAGGACATCCAATATGCATAAGTGTAAGTTATTTTTGAAATACAAGTAAATAACCGATTCAAATATGTAACGGTATTTTTTTTAGACGGATGATAAAGGTATTTTTGGAACAACTTTGTCCAAAGAATTTGAACTAGTCGCATCGCATTTTGATCTCGAAAAGACTGATTTGAAAGAGATTTCCAAACTATCAGTGAAATATTCTTTTGCGACTGATGAAGAGAAAAAATGTCTGCTGCAAATAATTGAACAGTTCAATTAGTGAAAGTGAGTAGTCTTACTAAATAATATTAAATTTCCAAATGCTGGTATTTATTGTATCATAATTAAAATTAGTTCATCGTGTGTTTCGGATTTTAAGGTTTTTTGTCACTAAAGGATTGATAAATACAAATAAAGATAAGTGGGATACGAAAGGAGAGTGGTAACTCTTTTTATTTTGTAATAAGAAGAGACGCGTTTTGATGTGAGGATTCTTGAAAGATATTGCAAACAGGCACGTTTAGACGACAATCGACAAATCTTAATAAATTACGCGTTGTATTTGCACTTCCTCATACACAATCGTATAATCCTTCTTTTATCAGTAACAATATAACTTATTAGCTTGGTGCAAGTAGCACGAACAAGTAAAGAAGAAAGTTAGGGAGTTCTTATAAAATCATTGGCGCTAAGTCGCTATGAAATGTTGTCTCTAGTTAGGTAACGCCTCTGAAACGAACACGGTTTTTTGATTTTCAAAAAGGTCACGGTATCCAGGACAGTTCCTGATACTTCGAAACAGCAATCGTCGCGCGGTTTACATTCTTCAGATCTCGATTTATTTGTATAAGAAAAGTTTGAAGTTACGAGACGTACGAAGTTCAGCTTCGTTATATCTATGGAACGGTCCTTCTCTAACGATCACACGGGGTTTCGTTCACCCTAAAGGCTTGTTAGATCCCCTATTAGTCATCTAATAACGTAGATTAGTTTCTTCTCTAATATAATTTAATTATACATATGATCAATTAGTATCTAAGTAGGCCTTTTTCGTCGCTTAAGTTATAATAAGGTTAAAAGTAGGACTAGTTTACAATTAGTAGTAGCGCAAATGTTATTCCCCTTTTGTTCATCCGACTTCTCGTTAAAGGTTCTTTACAAAAGCGATACTTTTTAAAGCTAAGACAAAGTTTAAATTTAGCTGCGGTAGATACAGTCGTGTTATACGTTGTCTTCGAATGGCCCCAATCTGAAATAAAAATTGTTAAATACTAAATTTTTTCAGTCAGCAATTTCTCCAGCTTTTCATAGCCAAAAATATTCAAACACTTTAAATGTAATATTCATAGTTTCTTACCGATTGTAAAATTGCTTAGTACATTTTGCAGGCTTGAAGAGTATAAGAGACAATCTAGGACGAAGAATATCTCCCTTCTTTATTTGCTTTTCTACGTGGGAGTGTGTGCAGCACTCGCACGTAGTCAGCTTCATGGATCATCTTTTTCTGACTTCACGCACATGTTTATGTGCGATTTTGCTAACGATGACAAACGTTATTTTCTTAAAGACTTCACTTGTACTTTGTGACGATTCTTCATTTCTGAAAAATTGTTTTCAGTAAGTTCAAAGTTTTATCTAACAGACCAAATGAACTAAATGTAGATCAATTCAAAATCAATCATTTCCAAACAAATAGAGGCAATAAAAACCTTTTCCTCTGCAATGCTACTTGTGGATGGCATTCTCTGTGAAGGCTCCAACCTTCTTCTTCTTTCTTCTATCGCTTCCGTGTCTAAACTCACGGCCGCTTGAAGAGTTTGTGTTACAGATGCATTTATATGTCTAGTTTTGATCAGAGGAGGATTTCTAGATTGAGGTAGGGCAAACGCTCGTCGTAAAGCTCCCCTCGGTGGCGAGGGTGGTGGATAGGAAATACCTGTAGATATTGAATATAAATCAATTGTTTTTCTTAAAGTTGTACTCATTTTTAAACAGTGTGAATATGCATAATTTTAAAGAATGCATTAAATATAGGTAGTAAAGTTCAATATAATTTATTTTAAAGAATTATTTAGATTAGAAAATATGCATAATTATATCATTAAAAAGTAAAGTTAAGAAGGCACATTTACACAGGTACGAAAATCGTAGAAAACTGTAATTAAATGTGTGAATATGTTTGTGTATTCAGAACTGTTTCTCATGCCCATCGCATAAAAACAAAAAATGTAAGTCGAATAATTAAAATTATTCAACTGAAAATTATTTAGCATTCAATAACAAATGAATCACAAGTCTCAAAACAGTTTTTTTTTTCTTTCAGAAAATTGTTAATTGTTATATTTAATGATTATAAAATAATGAAAACATGTTGATTAAATGTTTTACACAAATTTGTATAAAATATTCTAGTAGTGAACCAATATAAAACTAGATTCCACGTAGCAGTCAAATTCATGCACTAAAATATCAATATAATAATATTTTAGCCTTACGCTCTTTTTCTTGTAGCACAAGAAAAGACGCGACTATTCTTCCTCGAAAGAAATTTCTAACTGGGAGTTCTGAATTCAAGCTCACTAAACATTCAGTTGAACGTTTATGTTTCATTTTTGCTAATAATTACTTGAGAAATTACCCCGATGCCCAGGTGAGAGTAGAGTATCCTTGCTCTTAGTTATTTGTGGCACGATCAAAAGAGAATTTGGTGGGGTAGCTGACACTGTCGATGTTTGTGGTGAAGTGGCCAGTGTCAAATTTGGCAACGATTGACCCAGTCCCGAATATGCAGGTACCTGAACGCTCAAGGTGTTCGGTGTTGGTGATTTACTCAGCAAGGATCTCCTGCTTAAAAATAAAAAAAAAAAAGATGTATATTCTTACTCTTTTAGTATTATTACACTTTTGAACTTAATTAAAAATCTTTAAAAGTCAGAGTACTTACCCCCGGAATTATAAAAAAATCTAAACTGGCAATGAGGATTAAAGTAAATAAACAAATGAAGAAACTGTTCAAAATTTATTGTAACAATGTGTAATATAATAAATGTGTACTGCAGTACATTGACAAATAAATAGGAAGTTGCTTGTTTTGCAAATTAGAAAAAATAATAAAAAATGCAACACATCATATAATTTCACTTACGCAAATATTTCGCAAAATAAATTAGTAGCAATTGACATCGAATTTAACTAGAAACAAAAATACATATGACTTTAATCATTAATAAATACAAGCGTCATAAATAGTGTGCGCAATTGTTAACTGTGCATATATGTACTATATTTTTTTATATCACAGCATTGCAATATAGGTTTATACAATTTATCTCAATAAACGGAATAAAAATTTCTTCATTCCAGTCTTTTATGGTTATAATCAACATTTTACACTGATTGAAACTACACACTAGTTAATAATTAATATTATGACTCAGTTTTATATAAACGTATTTGCTGGATTAAGACTGCAATGATTGTAACACCGGACTTTGCTTTTATAGGGGTCCTCAAATTCTCCCATAGTTAAAATGAATTTATTTCTTTTACTCCATTTGTTTCCGAGAAAGACCCCAAAAAAATTACAGCTCCGGACCTCGAGATGTCTTAATCCAGCACTGAAATACATTTTTAAACCCATGCATCTGTTAAACACATCTATGGGATTGAAAGTTTGAAATTGTATTATAATATTGTTGTAAAATGCTAAAAATGTTTTCAAGTTTCTTCTTTGCAATGTTTTTTTTTCTTGTAAATGAATGGGGAATATTTTTGAGAAATAAGAATCGTTTAATTTTAGGTATAAAATTTGAAATTTTGATAACCCTTTCAAAAACGTAAATTCTGAACCAAATTAAATATATAAATTGCATAAAGTACTTTTAAATAATTCTATTCCAACACAAAGGGTGGAAAGTCGAAAGCGATAAATGTACATGCACTACGTATTATTCATAGTAACATATAAATGGCATTTTATTTTAGCTTTCTTTCAATTCTTATTTTAATTCTAAGTTTAATTTTTAAAACACAGCAAATAAAGTTTTTTTATAGGGCGATCAGCAAATTAAAATCTGAAATTCTACCTGTACATACGCTCGCATACGTACAATTCAAGTAATAAAAGAAAACTAGAGAATATTACAAAAAAAAAATCAAAGCAGTATCACTAAAGCCAGATTTTATACCATCGCTCTACCAATCTTAATAACTTAAATTTTTTATTTTGCTGGTTTTAAAAAGAGGAGATTTAATTCGTAAAAGACTATAGGTACTGTATTATAATCTGTACAAAATACGTACGTGCCTACAATATTACAATTAATCTGAAATTCTGAATATCAGAAAAAATAAATTACTAGCAATATTTCCCAGTTATCAAATATTTTTGGAAGTAAATTGCAACTCTATTGTTGCAATTAATATTCTAATTGAACATTCTTTGCCTATGCTGTAAGCAAACGACATCAATAGTAAAAAAAAAGGAAGTAATCTTTTTTTTTTTAGATGTTTCACCTGATTTGAAGGGGTCTACTAGTATTATGACCAGATCCAATTTCACCGCCTTCCTCGGAAGAAACGCTGGAGGCACGTGGCGGTTCAGTCGTTTCCACACTTACATTTCTGCTCGGATTGTAACTTGGCAGAAAACTGCTACTACTAGGGGATGCACCCTCCATTTCCATACTTCCACTGCAAATGCAAATGCTACTTTTAATCGGACAATGAAAGATAGTTTGATTAATAGGATAGGTATGGTACTAATCTAGGGTCTCAGAGAAAGAGTAAAATGAATGGGACGAATGCATTCATTAAAAGGGTGGCAAAAATTAGAAAATAAATTTAGATAAAATTTGAATAAAATTAGAAAATAAAGAAAGGAAGCACTAAGAATTACTAATTTAGGAAAATCCCAGAATTATAACATTACTTCATCCTCGTAAAAAATGTACTTCCTCTTGAAGAAATATCATACTCTTAACATTAATGAACAAGATACCTATTGGATTTTAAATAGAATTTTCGCAAGCAGGATTCGCGTGTAAAATATTCAAATTGAATTTTACGCTGCGTTAGAGCCATCTTTTAAGTCAGGGTACGGAAATTCTCTAAAGTCGTTCTTGATCTGAGAAAGTTACGTGATATTTAATTATCAAGCTTCATTAGCACATATTAATAGGTTAATAGAATCAAAGAGTCAATTAATTTACAAAAATAGTTAAATTAAGAGAAGTAATATGATCAGATAAATTATTAAACGATACTAGCAATGAAAATTAACAGCGGAAGTAAAATTTTGTACCCTATTGAGATACAACAGTTAAATTTTAAAAGCCAATAAAATTTAATACGCTTCAATCATAAAGTTCGCTGAATTGCGCAACCTCAATTGTAATAGCGAATAAATATACGACAACAAACCTGTGGCTGTGAGCAAGACTGCTAACACGAGAAGCTCTGCTGCTACCTCGAGGAGTCCTGGGAATTCCCTCGCCCTCTTCCATTTCGAAATCACCGTCTCCCAAGAACGTGCTAGCTTGTCTGCTAACTGGTCCGAAAATACTTCCCAGAGGTGGCAGTTTCATCAGAGTGAATTGTTGTTGAGCTTTTCTTATAGACTCCATCCAGGACTAGAAAGTTTATATTGAAAAAATCTGTTTTAACTGAATAGAGGCATTAAACTACATGTAAAAAATATAATCTGGTTGACAAAATATATGCGACTTATATAAAGTGCTTACTTTTGCTAACTTTGGTTCACCAGCACTGAGCACAAAGGCTGCAGACGCTGCTCCATATTCATTTAGATACACTAAACCCAAGCTAGACGGTTCTTTGAGTTCATTTACGCGAATTCGATCCACGACGAAAGGTTGACGAATAATTTTTAATCCACCTCCACCACTTCCGGTGTTGCTGCTGGATGAAGCTTTCTTTGTAGATGGTTTACAAATTAAAAGCATATCCGTCAATAAAAAGACGTGAACCTCTGCCTGTAAATTGAAATTTATTTTATCCTTTGCAGCAATTCAAACCAAGCCTATTTTACAATTGTCAATAGAATTGTTTATGATTGTCTAAGAACAAGTCTATTTTTAGAAATTATCTGACTATAATTGACTCATACTACAAGTCCTACTATTTCTAAGGTTTACTGGTCCAAATTAAACATTCTCGTTAAAGTAAAAGAATTTGATCTACCTTGCTGGAAGCAGTGTCTCTTAATTTTAAATCGCCTTCGCGAAGAAGTGTCCTCAACGCATCTTTTGCACAGCCAGGCATGGGAGAAGTCGTGATATCTAAACTACTATGAAGCTTAATTAATTTTTCCAGTTCTTCATCCCTGGACTCAACGACATCGTAGCTCTCCAATCTAGAGGCGGCACCTGCTAATCGAGCTGTTTCTTCGCTTCTCTTTAAGGCAGCATTCACGGACGCAACGAAATTATCCACGGATTTGATCTGAAAGAATCAAATAAGTTGAAAAGTACATTTTTATTTTATTCTTATATTTTAGTATAAAATAAAGTTTTTTTTTTTACCATTATCGTCAGCTCCGCTCGTTGATCCTCATTTTCTGTATTTTTGTGCACAGCCTTGAGTAGTAGCGAATATTTTGTTAGCCTCTGCATTGGTTTTACTAAAATGTCTAAGAGTCTTAGGCGATTACAGTCCTTTTGTGTTTCACACCACTGTAAAAATTGGTTTCAAGATATTTAGTCAAATATATCACGTGAATAAAGAGGAAAAGAAATCAGGGTGACTGATAAACTTTTCTCACGAAATTTTCGGACAATTCACGCATTTTTCCCGCTTATAAAAATACAAGGTCCTATTTTCATTCAAAATTGTAAAAAGGTAATTTTTTAAATAGCAATAGCAATAATTTCTTACCACGAGGTAAGCGGTGAAAAGTTCATTGTCGTTCAGTCGATCTCGACAATATTGCTGGCATCTGCTCTGTTCCGAGCAATACCTCGTGTAGGGTCGGAAGGTTTTTTCGAAGGTCTCAAAACCCTGGAGAAGAAAACCAGGATCCAATGGTTGTCTGCTCGATCTCGTTGCATTCAGCATGTTCAAAAGATGTTCACTCCAAAAATAGCTATTAGCGGCATAAATGTCGGGAATGTTGCTGAACAGTTTAGTCCTGTCGACCTCGTTCAGGATATTCGAGGCCTGCAGGCTACACAAACACGCCATGAAGAGCTGCAAAATCAAAATTGCAAAAAGTATTAGAAGACATCTTAAACAAGTTTTTCTTCTTTGCAAATTTCTATTATAAATTATTCTAGAGAATTTTTCTAATTTAATTCAATAAAAATTACACTTACGTCTGTCACGACCTTTAAGGTTCGTATATAGGCCATCTCAGTCTGTGCTAACTCCCACAGGGCGGTTTGTTGCTGTTGCTGTTTTTCCGACAATAATTCTGAATTATCCACGATATCTCGCCAATCATTTTCCAAAGCGTATAGAGCTAAAAATTTAGAAACAGAATATCGTATAATAAATACTAAGAATATATTATGTATATGAGTTTTTTTTAATAGGATATTGCTTCTCTTTTCTCATTTTACTTTCTTCTAGAAGTCTTCTATTTTTGTAAAACTTTCCTTACTGTTTTTTTTCTGCGTAAGAATTTCAGTGATTTTCCTCACAAATAGACCAATTAAATCATGTTTTTCCAAAGAAGTAGTAAACTCTCTCTTTCAGAGAAAAACCGACCTTGTATAGAAGAATCGATTCTTTAATGGATCTTTGCATCGCGTGGTGGTCGACCCAACAGACTAAACAGATCGCCTGACTGGATTTCAAGTGGCTCATTTCTGAAGTTAGTATTCCGTTTCACAAAAGGATGCACCGAAAAAAATTACCTTCAACTGCAATCGTATCCTCCCCTTGAATCATTTCATATTATCGATTGAAAAGGTCAAACCGTATTTCACTGATAAATTACCCTTAGTTTCCCCTCATATTTCCGATATAAATGGATATCCAATTTTATTTAGAATGCTTCCATTCTCAAATTGACTGAATTTAAAATTATGTAAATTATTGTCTTGTTAAATGATTTGCAAATATTGAAAAATAAATATTTGGATTTTATTTCTTCGAAAGCAGTAAATTCTTGATGAAATAATAATCTTTGTAAAATAATCTTTGTAAATAAATGGGACTAGTTCCTTCTTGAAATGAGGCATTCTGAACAGGATGTGGTCCACTAATGGTCTTTTAATGATGTGCTAATGACTTATACTTCAGGCAAGAAACTAAGTCGTTTCTACTCTTGAACATGAAATAATTTTCCTAAAGTTAGTAGATTCAATATATTATATTTCCGAAAACACTTTGCCTCTGATTTCTTTGCCGCTACGTATACTTATTCATTTTGACTCGCTGATTACAAAAATGTCCATAAAAATTGGCACAAATGACAAATTAATGGTACAAGCAAAAAACGTTATTTTCTCACTTTTTTCAACTTTATCTTGATGAATACTAATTTTAGGAACAAATATTGTCAACAAAAGTTGTAGAACACAAAAAATTTTGTATTTCGTACATTTTCACCCTAATATTTATAATCAATGTACAAAAATATATAAGTATACTATTCCTCTGCAATATCAAATATAACAGGTCTTCGGAAGTATTTTAATGGACCAATTAAATTTGATTGAATAAATCATTAACATTTTTAATTTAATAATTAGAATAATTCAATAGAATTAACTTGAATATTGTTCAATGGGCATGGTCTTCAATGTGTTCAATTTGAAATAACGCTAATTATTTGGGGAGTTAAATGAATAGACTGATTGACATTTAATTCAGTATATTGTGATATATAATTAAAAAGCTATATATCTTTCATTTCGCTAATACTGAATTAAATTCCTAGAATAATTGAGCTCTCCCATAGTCTGCATATTAAATAGACGTGTTCAATTAAAAGTTCTTTAATTAAATTTTATCAAGAAGTAACCTACCGGAGTAGGATTTCCATTTCGAAAATTTATATAGGTATGAAGCGTTTATGCCTAATTTTCTATTCAATTGAATTTCAAGCAGATTTATACATTCCTATCAGAGAATGTATTATTTATAAGTCAAATCAAGACATTTGGAATATCTTATTTCTTATAATGGAAATATTATCTTTGCTGCGATTAAAAAATAAAAAAAGACAAACAAACCTTCTTCGTTGACGGTAAGGTCATAAGGTAATTGTACATCGGAGAGTCGTGGTACCCCATGCTTCGTATAACTGTTGAGTTGTTCGACTAGCAATTCCATCTTGGTTCCCTTCGTATTAGTGAAAAAACCGCTCCAACGTTGCTTACTGGCTTTGAGAGCTGCAGCCCCAGCAGAACTCTTACCGGAAGTGATCGTTGTTGCGGCTCCCACTTCAGAGTCGACACTCGAGTCCTCCGTTGAAACACTGAAGAAACGTCCACTGCGTCCACGATAACTCTAAAAGAATGTAAGTCATCTCATAAGAAATTGAAAAAAGGAATTTCTGGGTGTGTAGTGATCAGGTAATTGGAAATTCCCGAATTTTCTTGGTTTCCCGGTTCGCTAGACACCCTGGAATACAATCAGTGAAACAGGGTGGCGATTTGGCAGACGATTTCAAATTTCCGGTCATTTCCCAGTTTCCCGGTCAAATCGCGACCTTGCGAAAGAATTAATTTTTTACTTTAAAAAGATTCTAAGTAAATATTCCAAGTAGTATAAGTCGTTTAATGTGAGACACAATCATGGTCAAGTAGTAAAAGTTATTTCAATCTTAATCCAGTGAATGTAAAAAAATGAAATAAAACCAAGTGGACGCAATATTAAGTTGGCCATAAACTCCAGTACAGTAGGTAAATTGAAGTCAGACACAGAATAGGAGCCCACTGGTAAAAGGCTATTGAAGTTAGAGTGTTTTAAAAATGTATCTATAATAAAAATTTGTTTTAACTCTTAAATATAGATTATAGATAATTAATGATCTAAAATTCCCAGAAAATAAAGTGAATATAAATTACGTGAGATAAATAAACGATAAATATCATTTTGAAGCATTTCAACCCTTCAATTTCATAGTCGTGAGCGTAATCCGTTTATTCGCGTTAAAACGCAACTCTGCATTCTCTAATCGTGTATACGTGACGCATATAACGACTATCACCCAAATGTAAAACAGAAGGGAGAAGCTATTAGTACATTATACAAATGTATACACATAAACGGTCTGCGTTCGCGCAGACTAACAATGCACATTGCAGATTGAGAGTCTGTGTCTTTTCAGTAATATTAAACGCAAAATTCAACAGATAGAAGTTCCCATGACGCTTGATGGACATTCAAGTAGATAATCACATTATTCCCCCCCAACAAATTTAATATGCGTGATTTAATTATAGCCGAGCCTTTCAGTATATTTCGCTGTTTCAGCGTCTGGAAATCGTTTCTCTGAACATATGTAGCTTGATGTTGGTTAATTGCATATACGTGTCTATATACGTATATATCTATTAAACAGAATAGGATCGTGTTTTAAATTCTTGTCTAAAAGGATTTTCAACGTTCGCGAAAAATAAGAGAGGTTTAAGAGCTTACATCAGAAAGGTAATTTATTTAATGAATTTTCTAACTTAGTATACATAGAGTGTTAGAAGCTGTACAACATTCACGCAGAACTTTTATTACGTTCTCAGCCATCTGTTTATAAGACTTAAGGCTTGATAAACGAGCCATAATTGCTTAAATTCCGATTAATGCGTCAAGGTCGCGGAAGTTATGATTCACGACTTCCAACTTTGATCATCGAAAGAGGAGTGCAGACTGGCACAAAATAGTACGTAAACTTCTATTATAGAGAAATTATTGAGTCTTACCGAGTGTGGCTTAAGTAGTCAAAGTTTAATTGAATGGACAAAAGAATATTAGGAATTATACTACTTTCTGCTTCACTGAATTTATGCTGGAGCTTCACGAGAGCCAAAAAAATTAATTTTTTACGATTATCTATTAAGTTATTAATTTATTTTCTTTCTTAAAGTTCTGTAATTGTTAAAACTTGAATATAAGGTCAGATAAATGTTTGTAAATCGTTTTTTGCTACAGAATTTGTTTTTCCAGATCTCGACTCCATATTTTCTCATAAAAGTAATTTTAGAATAGATCTCTTGCAATTAGAACTTCCTATGAAGTAAAAGTAATGGTAAATGAGATAAAATTGTTTATTTTGAGGTCTCGAGTTACCCTGAAAATTCTAATTATTTTGACAATTGTTTGCACGGCGAGTTTACATTTGTGTTGCGGTTTAGCGCATCCTGAACTCTGAAGTGATTTCCTGAACAGAGAAATGTCGATTAGATAGCCATTCTGCCATTTTGTACATTAATTCTAAATTCCGGATGTAAACTATGCTACGATTTCAACGTGTTCAGTTAGTAACTTTGGAATTGTTTGCGTACTCTAGACCACATTTAATTAATTAATTGCACGATCTGTCGCCTTTTTCAGACAAGGTCCGATGTTGCTGTGAATCGTTTCTTATAAGAATTTTTATGACAGAAATATGCTGCGCTACTAGGGAAACATGGGGCGCCTGGGGGCAGTTAGAGGCACTTCTCACTCATCCCCTCGTATCCCTCATCTTTAGATTGTAGTTCTTTGAATTCAGTATACAACGAGGTTGGTAAAATCGGGGTTTTCGTGTATCTAAATTTGCAACCTTACCCTAATAGTAAAATTATAATAATTATTTTCACTTACCCCACTAGCTTTGCGCAGCGACACATTTTGACTGTTCCTCTGGCTTGTGATTCGCGAATTTAATTTGTCGTCTTTAGCTGCAACAATTAAACGGTAAAAGATACAATTAGAAATAAAATATATGTCACTATTGATCAATCGACCTTTTATACTTTTGTAAGATAGTCTCTTTGGAAGAAGCAATTACCTCAAGTCATACCTATAGAAATTAGAAAGAAAGAACAGGTCGCAATCAATATAATTTCCTTAATGGCTTTTTCATTAAATGAAATGTTGACGCTGCTTTTTCATTACGTCTTTTTTACTGTTGCTGATTTATTTTGTTTTGAGTTATTTTTCCTACTACAAATTACAACTGCATTGCTTGCTCAACGAATTGATTCCGTTACTTCTCCATTAACTGATAAAATTAAAAGACTGGTAGAAAGAAAGAATCCGTCGATAACACTCGACAATAGGAATATTGAATTAGGATTCAGGGTAGCCATAACATTCAATTTCCCTGATGTTTCCCTGATAAGTTTTTTTCTCTGAAATTTCCCTGACTTCCCTAACATGTGGCCACCCTGGAATTAAAGTGAAGTGTTATAGGGATTAAATCGTATAAAATATTGAGGGTATGAAGTCCTGGCAGCCCGTTTCTCAATTGTTGGAATAAACAAAGCGCTTCATTAGGAATTTGAGACCATTCAAGTGGAACAGGAGCGAGAAATCGCTTTAATCCATGACGTCGATGCTAATGGACTGTGTGCTCCGACATGTTGTATAAGGATGATTAGTAATCCTCACGAAGGATTACTCGCAGGAAACGAATAATAAGGTTTTCTCTCAGCCTTCGTTCGTTAGGAAAATTTCAGGACTGCATCAGAAAGCCGTCAATCTCTCGAAAACGACGAATTTCTAAAGGCATAAAAGTGTTCGACTCAGCTCAAAGAGAGCATGAAAAAAGGGAGTAATTAGTTTTCGAATAACTTCTGTATTGCATGGTATATTGTCCCGACAATAATTGCTCTCATGGTGACAGCAATTAATTACTGTTGATGTAATCCCAGTTCTTCTCACGTACTTCAGAATATTTCTTCTTTTATCTCTTTACTGCGAATGCGAAAAACGTTGAAGTGCGCTTTTCCTCCTTTAGAAAAAGAAGAAACCGAGAAATGTGAGAACCACAATCCGCCCCAGAGTGACCCAGATTTTTTCATTTCTCTTTTTCTGTAGTTATCGACAGAATGTCAATCCATAATAAAAAGACGATTCGATAGCTTAATTAAAAGTGATTTGTTTTTACTTAATAATTCATTCAGGGAGAATACGAATGTAGTGTATAGCTCTCTAATTGTTTTTGAATTCTTTTCCCCTCATCGCATTGGTGATAAATCTTATTCAGGTTCAATATTGCTTGCCTTGAACTTATAAAGAATTATTTCTTGAAAAATTTCAGGAACTTTGGGATCTTTCTTGATAACGCGAACTTTTCAAGGCAGGGAGTTTAAATTGATTGGATAAAAGGATGCATATATGAATTTAAAAAATAATAACACAGTTAGGAGGTGTGAAACACTTTGAAATGCGATTTAAAAGTTGGCACGTTCTCCGTTAATGTCGACATAGGTATTATCATTTACCATTCCAGATAGTCTGAACAATCACGTACTTGTACCACTTCGTATCCAAGTAACCAGGGTAAATACCTATATGTACTTAGAACTGGAATGGTATCAAAGGTGGATCATACTCAAAGTATAATAACTATAGTATAGTAACTATAATAATAAATGGTTAATATTTCGAGATAAAGACGAAGCAGGAAATTAATCGATAATTCAGCATTATTATATATGTATACATAAAAGTAATTAATTATTCGAGGTAAGAAGTAATTAAGCTTAAGTACAAGTTTCCTCTTCTCATATTTAATAAAGCAGTTCGGATTTTGAAATTATTAATTATTTCTCAAACAAATAAGTATTTATCAAGTTCATATACAAGTAATATGAGATATATTGTCACCCTGGATTTTGATCAGACAGGGTCAGTTAATTCTGTAAATTAGTTTGTGTCAAAGGAATGAATTTAATAGAAACAGGAATAATGAAACTTAATCTGAGTTCAGGATCAGTTGGGAGCATCACGTACTATATTTGTAATTAAAAGTTTATCCATGTAACGTTACAGTTACAGAACCAATTTAATTTCAAACTTACAATTCAAAATTAGCTTAACTTTCAGATATACGAAGGCGTTTTATTAATTCATTTTGTAGTTCTAAACATTTTCTAAAAAAAGACTGTCTGATCATCATCCTAATGTCAAACTTCCATTATTTTTTATCCTTTCAAATTCAGTATTAAAAGTAATGAAGCCACGAAGGAAAACAATAGAAATAATAAGAAATTAGAGAACGTGAAAAATATTTTAGTGTTGACTTACCAGATATTCTCAAATGTTTTCCACCCAGATATGAAGTTTCCGTTGTCAAAATTGGTAAAGGCGTTGAAAAAGATTCTAAAAAAACATCTACTCGAGATAAATCCACACCTCGCCTTTCACACGCACTGTTAAGTGCTTCTCTGTAACAGTAAAAAAACACCGATATTTAATGGAAAAATTCAAGTTAAAGATGTAACAAATAAAAAAATCAGTTATGATGATTTACTGTCCTATAAGATGTGTCCTTAGACCCATAAATAACGTTTATTCCGTCACTCAGCCCCATTTCGACTAAATTTAAGGGAATTACGACGAATTACGTTTGTTGCCTAGTATTAACGGCAAGTATCTTGTGTCGTCTGAAATTTCGATGTTACTCCACGCAAATCCCGAATAGACAGGGAGTAAACATGTGTAAACTTTGGAGTAATTAAATCTGTTATGAGCAACCATGCGATCCCCTCGTCAACTTGTCACGCTAAATTGGTCTTACATGGCTCTGTCTGTATAATCTCAATTCGAATTATTTGATACAACTTCTCGAACTGTTTATTTGATCTTATCATTTATCTTAAAACAGTGATGTTACCATATATTCTATATTTAAAAAATGATAAATTCTCAATAATTTTGTATAGTTTTCAAACTCCTTAAAATTAATCTTAGTTAAAAATTAAGGTGCTAGTGAGAATAAATATATATAAAGAAATACCAATAAATATTTTGTTTACATTTTCGTTCGATAAGTAAAAATGTTGCTGTGAAGCCATTTCATATAGCAAGTAATTTGACATTTACGACACGCTGGGCACAAATGGGTTTAAAAAAATGAGATATAGTTGAAAAATTGAATTCTATCATCAGCTTTACAGGTCACGAATTATATCCCATGAGGAGGCATCGATGCGGTAGGTACCATAAGAAAAATGATGTTCCTCTTCATCGATAAATCGTGGGTGGGCAGTTTGTGGTAGTCCGTCGTCAGAAAATGTAGTATTTTTCCAGCAAGGGGAAAATAACTAAACGCGATTCACGGCTCGTCTGAATTACATCATTCATTTCCATCAGCATCAGCTTCTAACTCGTCAATCAAAGTACCCACGCAGTTTTTTTTTAATTTTAAAAATCTGATGTATATAGACATAAAAAATTGAGATTCGAGGCAAGAGTTTTTTATTGAGGGCTTTTATAGGTTTAGCGCGACTACTGGAAACTATTTGTTCATTTTACATACTGTTGGATTTGAACATTCGAAAGCCATGTCAGTTATAAACTTGCAATGCTCTACTTCACGATGCACTCAACTATAAAATTGTATCGTGAAATGTGCTTTCAGATTTTAAATAGTCGTTAGAGTAGCTTCTCTGCTGGGAAATGGACTCACTTAAGGATCTCAAGTAGCTGTAAGATTTTGTATTCTAAGAATAAAAAGTTTGCTTTATGGTTGAATAAATATTTAAGGAATGATGAGCAGCAATCGATTTTTCAAATTAAAACTCTTTCAAATTTTTTTAAATTTTCTATAAGCTTTTTTAATAAAAATAGATTTGTTTGAAACTCTGTATATTTTGATGTTCAGATTACGAAAATGTAGCACATCTGCATCATGATTGATTATTGAAATTTTTTTAGAGATTTTTCACATAACTTTTTCCTAAAAACAGATTCGCGTTTATACTTTTCACGAATTAAATCCTAGTTTGACCAGCTGACTCACTCTACTGAATTTTTCCTCGCATTAAAATGGTATAAATCACGAACCCTGACGGCTTAATATATATCTATACGTATTATTATTATTCCGCTTTTTGTTTATATTTTTTTTTCAACATTCCAGTTTTCTGGGTATTTATAAATTCATTTACTTAAATATTTTTCAAATTATGTTCAGCTAATGAGATTTTTATAGCTAACGAAATAATGTATACACATCGTACTTTTTTGGCTAAATATTCAAGATTTTTTTCAAGTATCTTTAGCGATAGTAAAAGAAATTTAGACAGATTGTAAATAAAATCGATTTGAAATTCAATGCTACTAAAAATTTCAAAAGAAAAGTTTTTTATTTCCCAGTACGATCCTTTACATCTGTTTCTATGTCAGAAGAAATAAATTCTGTTTCAACTTATATGCATGGATTTGTGCACAAGAACATCAGGAAACACGCCGGGTTTGAATAGGAATTGGATTTTTCGTTTTATGCATCACGCTTCTCGGGATTCTCTATTTTTATTACCCATGATTCTTCCACACTTTTACAAAGTAATAAAATATGAATAGAAAACTACTGAAGTTCATTGTTAATTTGAGGTTCATTATTGTTGTATTATTTATTTTATATAAACAAATTTCATTAAAAGGAAAACTAAATCTAGCAATTTAGAAACTACTAACTGCGAGTGAAATTCAGTTAAAACAGTTTTAGATGAGATCGAACTAGTTTCCGTGAAAATATACAGCAATGCATGTCACGACTGATAGCTAATTACATATGTAGAGAGATGTCACGTTAATTGGGAATAAATTGAAAATAAATTAGTATTGTTTCTTTCTTTTATATTTTAACTGAAAAATTCTTTAAAATGTCCAAGCATTTTGCAGATTAATTCTTATACAATTTGTACCATGAAAGCTTTTTAAAGCTCCCCAGCAAAAAATAGGGGATGAGGATGAAATTAAAGGAGATGAAATAACTATACCCTGGTTGAGGGTAATATTCTTTTCAAAAAGAAAAAACAGGATGTCTGTTAAATTTTTTCCAACGAAATATCACTTTAAATCTTTCGAAATTTAAAATCACTTCGTCACTTAAAATTCGTAAAAATCTCTAAAATTTATGACAAAAATAACATAGCAAAGATGTTAGTTTCTATTTTCCCTGTATTAGGATAAAAAAGTGGATTTTTTGATAAAAATTGGTAAGAAATAGATTTCAAAAGAGTTTCAGAACTTTCAAAAGATTTCAAGACATTTTAAAAGGATTTTAAAGAATATCAAGCAAATTATTTAAAAGTTATTTTAAAATATTTCAATGAATTTGAAGGGATTTCAAGGAATAAACTGCTCTTTAAAATCATCTGTTTGAATTCATTTCAACATAAAATCGAGCAGCTAATTAGGCGGTTTTTGAAACTCGGAAGCACGTCTCAACTAAGGAGTCGAAAGTTTACTTCCAGTTAGATATCGCACATGATCGATATCGCGTGGAAGTCTAATAATTTTCCGGCTTTGAATTTATGGTCCAACCCTAATGGAAATAGACGAGCCAAGATCCGGAAAATCAAAATGGCCGGAGATCCACATTCTATATTTTCCGCTTTAAACTTTCCTTTCACAGAATATCCACTTCTAAGGGAGTACAAAACCTTCAAGAATGATTGATAATGCGTTGAAAATTGTCCTCTTGCGAGGGAACCATTTAAATAACCTTTAGATTACCTATATATACTTGGTAAATAAAGTAAAATCATTCACATTTGGTGTAAGATTTCATTCAGTAAAACGTGTCTATTTTTCTTGTTTGCTTTTTATGTGTTTCTACTTACGCCAAATAAGTTCCTTTGATAGCTGGTAGAAACTCTTCCCGATCTAATGCACCCGCATCGTCTCCTATTTCGAAACTGACACTAAAGTACTCGCTGCTGGATACCTGGAAAGAAAAATAAATTTTAAGCAAAGTGTAGCTAAAGATTGGTTTAATGAACACTGAACAGGAATTAGACATATGTGTTAAATTCTAAACATGTAGAAGCTACTAAAGTTGTCTTAAATTTCTACAATTTACCATTTATTACGGTTATTCTGTTTATTTTCGAAAGTTTCTGAACAATAGATTATATTCAATTCACACTCGTATTCGGGGAAAGAGAATAGGTTTGTTTTCTAAAGGAAAATGTCAGTGATATTATAGAGGGTTGAATCCTCGTAATTGTTTGGGTTTTCCACTAACGAAACTAATTGCGAGATTCGTCGTGACATAATCTTGTGTAATAGAATTTCTATAATCAAGCTTGAAGCTCATTGTGCTGAGGTACAAAGCTGTTGATTAAACAGCCATCTAGAGACAAACTTGCCTGAACAATGTATCTATGAGCACTTGTTTCACAGAGAAGGAGGTACATCAAGCAAATTGGAATTCCAATAGGAAATAAAGCCAATCATATGAACTGAATTTCAGAGATTCAATAGTACCAATAGATTTCAATAGAATTTAGGGATGGGTGATCTCCATTCGATTCTACGAAGATCGATTGTTATTCTTCATAAATAATAGCTCATATTCTTCAATTAAAACATTTTCTAAAATTCTCTTTATTGCACTTTAAAATTTGTTCCACTGATACATATTATCATTGCATTATTTTGGGAAAAAAGCTACTGATAATTGTTTAAATTTCAACTTTGCTCGTTTAAGTTTTATTTTTATTTTATTTTTATCCATATAAAAGTAGCACAAACATTGAATGAATTTTAAAAATCCGAGAATTTTGAGGCGCGATACGTCGCAGTTTGACAGTTTTCCATTATTGGTTTCCAGGTGGATTTAATATATTATTATTGGTTGGTAAATTTACGCGTTCATATCCAAATATTGCGAATTTTGCAATAAACGAAAAGAGATACGTGGTCCGTTATATCATAGGCGAAATGACCACTAAAAAGTTCTCTCAAATGGAGTTGGGTTCTATGAAATATATATATATATATATAATTTACTTTCACACAAATAAGGGCAAAAAAGCATTCAAGAACAGCGCTTTTTGCATTTCACTGCAACGTTAAATTAATCGTCCTTTTCATTCGTTCTGCAGTTCAGTAAAATATTGCAGATAAAAGCTGCAAGTGCTGACTTGATAAAAAATTGCGAGCAAGAAAAGTAAAAAAGCAGCAGCTTTTATTGAAAGTAAACACCCTATTAATTGTTACTCGCCAGTCGAATATTTAATTTCAAGCAAACCGTGGCGATTTACCGACACATTGCACCCACGCGGGCTTGATTTATATCTGAATGAAATATATGCATTATTTATAAACGAGCGCCGCTCGCCGAATACATCATATTTGAATTTATTCAAAATTTATTTTAATGTGAGAATGAGGCTTGTCTCTCCGTGAGCAGCAAATTATGTCAGAAACAAAAAGACATCAGAATAATTTACTTGAAAATGATTCCTTCATTTCCCTAATCTTTCGAGAAACATCCAACGGTTATGGAATACGAAATTTTCCTAATTGGATTTTGTATGTGAATTTTCTTAGTCGCATTTAAGCTCCCGAGCAGAAATTGTCTCATTTAACTCTATTTAAAATGGGTTTCTGACGAAGGTCTAAAATATATTTTGATACCTTTGAAATCATGTAAAATTAATATCTGGAAATTTTAAGAATCCTGTGAAAATTCTTGAAAATATCGAAATTCTTTGGAGTTCTATTAAAATCCTTCAAAATCCTCTTATGTCATTTAAAATCCCTTGAAAAACTTAACAAAACTGTTTAATTACTTCCAAATCTTGAAACTCCTATCAATTCTTCTGAAAATCTTTAAAAATACTTTAAAATCACTTGAAATCTTTTTATAATCAGATAATAATATTATCTGATCACGACCGCACATTTGAACTAGGGAAACCTGTCCAAGAGCCTATAAACATTTCTGCATTGAATACTTACTCCAGGGTACACATTATGTTGGTTAATAAACCCTTTATTTGAAATATAAACATGAATATCATTTGATGTTTAATGTGTAAAAATGGCTCCAGAACAGTAAAAGGTCAGGTGCATATGCATTTGAAAGGTACGTATTGCGTATTACCACCATAATGCTGCAAGTCTTAAATTATACGTCCTAGGATGAGTTTCTCGTAAAACATCCTACACATAAGAGCTCATAAAACAAATCCATATAAATATCAAGTTATTTTCCTTTGTCAATGTAAAAATATGTTTCGTAGTATTTATTACATATTGGCTGCAAAATGTATCCATGAAAATTATGCTATTTGTTAAAAGTTTCATTATTTATATTTAATTTGCTTCATCATAGAGGAAGCTTTGTGATGGTGACAAAACCCAATTTTCAAAAAAAGTTCTTTTAAAAATATATTTCAAGGGGGACCAAATTTTCTATTGAAATTATTTCTATTATTATTATTTTTTTTTTCATTTTTCGAGATTTATTATTATTATATTCTTAATGTAACTACTTGAACTATAATCACATGTGCATAAGGTACATTAAGCTTGATTTCCATATTGGTAACATTTAACGCATGTGCATAATTTAGTTTATTAGCTCGCTCGAGTGCCTTGAATTTCGGTCGTGTCATTCTATCAACTTCGCTGTACTTTAATTTCAGAAGTTCCACTCTAACGCTCTCCAATTAAACTCGTCAAATTTTAATTGTATTTACAACTGACTGTGTGTGTCAAGTATATTTTATACTATTTTTGTAAGGCATTGTCTATTATCTATTCATATCGAAAGAATTCCAGTGCTATTTATTTTTATAGCCACATATTTATAAGTGTTGAGACAAAACTGGTAATTCTGCTTATAAACGGTAATAGATTTCCAATCAGGCCAGTAAATCAGTGAAATTGTTTACACTCTTGCGTTGAGTGTTCTCTGTTGTGTTTAGGATATATGAATAGAAATGTTTGGTTGCTCGGGTTAAAATCGAACCCAGCCGTAATCTGGTACTGGAAGGTATGCAGGGACATGCGAATGGCATCAGTATGTCAGTGTCATGTGCATTCCTGCGACACAGATTCAGTGTTCTATGCATTTTGAATGTGGTAGTTGTATGTGAACAACAGGAGGACAGACAGAGACAAATATTTGAGAGATAGAGCCAGATAGAGCTAGTTATATAGAGAGATTTGGTATGACCAACGAATGTTCGGAACACCAGCGGTTCACCGCCTCTAGGATATTGATTCACTTTTCGCTCAGTGAGAATTCAAAATACCGTACCAACCCTTCACGAGTCGTATAATTTTAGAGCGGTTGGACCTTTGATAATATCATCATTCAATTCTATGAAGTGGATGTTTGCTTCTTCAACTTAATAAAATTTTCAACACCAAATTTAGTTATCACTTATTCATTCATTTATTGAATTATGTTTTCAGATCATTTTTAGACAGTTAAATATATATTGGATAAAAATAGACACCATAATCAAAGAATATTTTTGCCATAATTACATTGGATTACAATTTCAATCCTGCTTGCATGAAAGTAGAAATTAAGTTGTCTTTGCCTTATCATGACACCTTTTTACTGTAATTTATTCCACCTCTTTGGAATCTAGTGAAAGCTGGAAGTAAATTTGTACGATACTGAATCTACTTTGGATAATTACATATTTCATGTGATACACTCGGACCTTTTAAAGTCCAAGTGAATAATTAATCAACTCTGAACTCCATGAATACTATTTGTTTCTGTTTTTTGACGATTAATTGCATTATTTACTTATCGAGTTTCATTCCTATCTGTCCTTTGATCGGTTAATTATAACACAATTAGTAAACACCAGAAACTCGTTACAAAACGAAGAATAAATTGAATAAATACTTAATAAATTAAGTACTCCTGATATTATCAAAATATACATTCCTTTCTTTCTATTAGCATTTATACATCTAGCATTTGACTCAACGAAAGAAAAGTTTGCTTCGAATCTTTCGAATTTATTTCAATCGGCAATCGAAAGAAGAGTGTTTTCTAAATGAAAAATAATCGAAAAGCGATTTCTTTCTGAGGATTACATAGACCGGAGTGCTTACTAAGGGAGAAGCATTCAACTCGATTGGAAGTTTAGCAATTCAAATGCTCACAACTGTACCGTCCACTGTACATCCTTGTTCTCTTCGTCTTGTTACTGTGTCCCCGGGGGTGGCGTAAACAAGACTATAAAGGCGTTAAAGCAAAATCTACGATAATGTAGGATATTCACCACGTGATCACAGAGATTACGTTTGGTTTCCACCACAGTCTTTTATTAGCAGAAATGTTTTGGGGTATTGAATTTCGATTTGCTGGTTGGTGAAATCACCTGCATCCGTGCTGAAATTGACCTATTTAGCCCTATTTAAAATGAGGTTCTGACGAGACTCGTAAAATCCTTTCAATTCCCTAGAGTCACTTGTTTCTTGAAATCACCTTAAACTCCCTAAAAATACTTGAAATATTTTGAAAATTCTTTAATATCATATTTAAAATTCCTTGAAAATCTTAACATTCTTTAAGCATTTCTTAAAACCACTTGTTTCGATATAATTACTACCTCTTATTGTTAGCTTTCTTGACTTGTAGACAGAAGAAGAAGCTTCATCTCTCGCTTTAATATTTCGAATTTATTTGATGGCAGTACTTCTGCCTGGTTTCCTAAACTCTTTGTTAAAACTACATCTCTATACATCTACTCGCAAACGAGATTCTTACTGAACTTGATTCCGGAAGTAAACACCTAGTCGAGAGAAGTTGTTTCAAAGGAAGTCTATTAAATTGCAGAATACAACAGAAGACACTTTACGGAAGATATGAACAATATAACATTTTTCCTGTTTAATTAAAATATCGGGTAGAATTAAAGCAATGATGGGAAAAGAAATTCGAAATTTAGATTCTTTCTCTTGTAGGAGTAAAGATTTATATATGGAAACATATTACAAGGAAAAAAGAAAATGGGAATGTGAAGAGGGTGAGTTTTTGGAACAAATTTACCAGAGCGTATAATTGTATATGTCTATATATATATACATACAAAGTCATCAGACGAAATGTCTGAATGTTTTCTCAGACATTTGTAGAATTTTTATGCAAATAGAGAAAACGAGCGCAGAAATTCTAGGACGTCTCACGATCAAATATATGCATAATATACTGGATATTTGAAGGAAAAGTAGTAAAAAACCATTCAAAATATTTCAAGACAAGTTTTCTCTGTTAAATTTAATAGATATGTAATTGGGAAAACGAATATCGAAAAATTTTTTAGTATTCTTGGTAATTTCGAGAATAAGCTCATAAAAATTAAAAAAAAAAAAAACACCAGGCACCCTATGCATTTATACGAATAATACATACATACAACATATTTTTTAATCGATAAAATTGGAATTGGAAAACCATTATTCGCTTGGAGTAGTTAAACGTTTATGACATAAATTGGTCCCGGGAATGAAAGGATAAAAATAAAAGTCTGATCAAAATTTATACGTATATAAAATGAAATTCTCATAATAAAGTAAAAGTTACTAAATATTACATTATTTATCTTGTAATATCACTGAATTTTATACTAGATCATTATTCTTGAAAGTACAATATCGCGAATTCGTGTACCGTGTTACATTGCTAAGATTGCATTATTTACATTATTATCAACACGAGATCTTTGCCGAGAGCAATATGAGATAAAATAAAAGTTTCAGTATAGTTAGGAAATGCTGTAAGCAACTTTCTGGTATTCACTGCAATTTTTTCTGAACTACATTCCCTGTTTTTATTGCATGCCAGTAACGCGTACATTTATAAATAAATTGATGAGGGTGTATAGTATAATTGTGCCGACGATGCAAATTTCATAAAATTTCAAGACATTTTAATGATTTTAAAGAATTTGAAGGGATTTTAAAACAATGCAAAAGAATTTAATGATTTTTAAGAAATTTCACAAGATTTTAAAGAGATTTCAAGAGATTTAACAAAAGTTTCAAGTATCAAATAAAAAATTTAGATTCATTAGTCGGAAAAGTTATTTTGCAAACTGGAAATCCACTTCCCTCAGAAAAATGAAATCAAGGACAATTTTGAGCCAGAAGATGTTCGAAGTAATATAAGCAATCAGTAGTCTCAGTCATTTAAAGCCAGACAAAATGGTTTCAATTCGTATAAGTAATAAGTAATGCAACATGGATTCAATTCCGATAAATAATAGATGTGGCTGCATAATATACTTTGATCCCATTGTAAGATCAAACTGATGCTCCCAATGCAAATTTGAAAATTGCATTTGTTTCACAGTGGTAGTCACTTGAACTATAAACTTTATCAGCAGTTAATTGGTTCGTTTTTCGCTTCAACTGTTCTAAACAGGACAGCAGGGAAGCCAGAGTGAAAGTTTTAATTGCAGTTATAATTTGTCTTCTACTGCGCTATAGGGGATTAAGGAGCTTTAACTTTAATACAGCATTTGGCATTAGCATTGCCACAAATCTGAATTTTAGTTTCAAATACTGAAAATATCTGTATTGAACAATGTATCATTGTATTTGTTGCATAGGAACTTACCTGTGACCTTGAAAGTTTATGCCTGGTGCGATTTGGATGCACAGCCTCAATAGAAGGTGCATTTGGTACAAGAAATCGAGGACTGGATTCGCCAAGATTCGGAGAGTGTTGCTGAAGTTGATGGGGATGAGGGTGGAGGGGTTGTTGTTGAGGGGAACCGCCTAAATGGTGCTCCCCCGTGTCCAGCATGCTCGTACCCAGGGCGTCGAGTTGAGTCAACGACCTGGAGCGAACCTAAAACAACAAAGAAAATGTTTTTGTTAGCGTCAATTTTCTACCACGTTGATTCTGAAAATATAGATTTATTTTCTATGCTGTGTCAAAAATTAACATAATAATAATTTTTAAACTCTGTTACCGCGATAATCTTTATTATACTACATTAAGTCATTAAGTGAGCCAACTTTTCCAGATATTTTTTCTACTCGCTCTATATAAGGGGTAGAATTCGGAATAAATTCTCGCACTGTACTTTTGTAGCTCCTACTATCTTCAGATTCTTATCTCCTGCTTCAGAAAATAAATCGCCCAACATTTAGAACCTTCCGAGGATGGAATAATCTTTTGATTTTTCTCAGGAAAGAAGGCTTTATATAGTGAATTGAAAAATATATTCTATAAGTTTCATTTATACCCTTTCAGGAAATTGTTCGTTCGTTTGCAGATGGCATAATTTAGACAATTAAACATGATAGTTTATGAAAAGCTTTTAGCATAGCTCAAAAGCAACATTGTTGAATAAGGTCTGGAAACAATTGTCCCTCTCTTTGTGACATCCCCAGCATTTTGCAATTCAAGGAAATTGAAGTTTCAATCGCATGGTAATTACAAAGTTTGGGTGAATTGCTTACATGCATTTTGAAGTACACTCGAGTATAAATCTGAATGGAAGGAATTTGAGCTGGTCATAAAACATTCATGATAGTGACTGGGGTACATTAATTACTGGCTTGGAAAATAGTACTGCCTTAATAAATATTACGTCATTCAGAAGGCTAACCATGTAGGTCGCGACAGCTTGCATTGAAATGAAAAGTGAAGGTAGGTTAATTCATTTCTGAAAAAAGAGGATATATAGAATGAAAAGTATTTTTACATGAACGTAACGTGCACAGTTATTTCAATTTTACTCAAACTAAGTTCGAGTTTTATGTTTGGAGTTGCGAATATATTTTTATAAATTCGAAAAATTCACGTGTTGAAAGCATTCACTATGCTCACAATAATAGATATTTTTTCTGCAAACGTAAAGTTTGCAAAACTAATTTTTATCATATACCCTTAAACTATTATGTAGAAATAATGTTTCTGAAAATCAATCGTATATATTCTATAGATGTTTCACTCAGAAAACCTTTTAGCTAAAAAAAACTTAGTAAATACGAGAAGACAAGGGGTAAACCTTTTTGGCAGGACTTCCAGAAGATCACGTGGTTTTACTCTTATCAGAAGTGACTCTCCATTGTTATTCTTTCAAGGATACCTCCCACTAAAAGATCTGGCTAAAATATTTACAGATCTTTGAAATAAAAGAGGACATTACGATTGTCTCACAATCGTGAGGCAAATAATTTTGTAGCTCGAATCACGACTGACATTTGAAAGTAGATACTTTCGAATTCTAAGGATAGTGCATCCACAAAGATTTTTATTGTTACTCTTTTTCTCACGGTAGTAAAAGTCACTTGAGTTGGTTTTCTGAAGTGCTCTGTGCAATTTTAATGCTTGACTGAACTAACGTAATTTAAAAACCAGCAGAGAGACAATAAACAACGAAAAAATTATAGAATATAATTAAGTTTTTATTCACTTCATGAAAAATGCATAAAAATGCGGCTAAAATGAAGTCACAAATATTTAATTAAAAAAATTTTCAATTAATACATTTACGAGAAAGCTGTATTCAAAATATGTTCGGATTGTGTATTAAAACCGATTATTAAAGTTTATATGAGTGCATTATACAACTAAAAGTCAAATTTTTTCCTCTTTTTTAAATAAATTCCGCGTTTCCAAAAAAACCTACGGCTTTTTTTTCATTCATATCTTGATAATTGATTTGAAAATCTTATTAAAAGTTTCTATCAAACCTCAGAAAATCTTGGAATTGTCTCAGAATTTTAAGAATAATCCTTACTTTTCAAGAACCTAAAGTCTCTCTCTTCGATCAAAATCTGTCATTGGCAAGGTGAGTCGAAAAAAACTCAGTAATCCATTGAGATTTTCTTATCGCAAAAATATTATTTCTAAGATTCTCTCGTCCCTATTATTTACTAGAATTTATGCCATCAGCTATTTTGAAATTATAATCTCTTCGCGCAATTAAAATAAATTGCTCTCTGCCGTCAAGAATTAGATTGGATCGTGCGAGAGGGGAATTTCTTTTTCTTATTATCAAACACTACAAGTCATTTTCGTTTCAAGTAAAGTATTTTAATAACCTTTCATTCAAATTTTATAATTATGTAAATTTCCTATTTTTAAAAATAACTATTTCTATATAAAGTGCATGCATATATCGCCTCACTATTAAGTTAATTTTCAAATTTTAATCAGAAGCTCAATCTATCCTCGATGATATAATCAGAAATAATATCATTAGTGCGAAATTTATCACGCTCAAAGTTCATTTCACTTTCTCAAATTGGATATTACTATACAATTTCATTGCTACGCTGTTTCTGTTACCGAAATTCTAATTCTAAAAATTAGTGAAATTTCAATATTCAAATTGAAGAGATTATTGATAATTAATTACTTTAACAGAAATTAATGTCATGTAGGATGCTATTGCGATTATTTATTGTAAAATAGCTTGAGTGGCTTTAAAGCTCGAGCTATAGTTTAGATATCAGAACTATAATTACACTTACTATATACCGAAGTGTTCACTTAGGACATTTATCGATGGAATTCATGCGAGTAATAACCTGTAGCCAGTTTATAGTGACATATTCCACCCACTCCCCCCTCTACCTCTTTCCCATTTTGTGAAATTACCTACGCGCGTTAGATAGGCCACCCTTCTCTCTGTTAATAGCGAATCTATTTTGCTTGTATTCTTCAAAGTGTCTGTACGTGCGCATATAATAATTTATAATCGATCCGAGTTACCTCATCTGAACACCTTCTATAATGCATCCAATTTAGACTAGGAAATGACATGTTTGTGAATTTCCTTGGAAGATATATCAACAGTTTGAACTTGATAGCAATGCAAATATTTATATACAAGTTCAAATATTTGTGATTTTAAAATGGGAAAGGAAAGTTTTTTCGTGGCAAGAAAATAGTTTGAAAAAAATAAAGAAAGTAAAAATTTGACATATGAAATCTCTTACAATTATTAGAAACCTCATAATAATTTTCTTCCTTTCCTTCTGAAAAGGAAAAGTTGCAATTTGGTAAATTGCATAGACACTATGTGGAATTTGTTACGAGGAAATCTCGAGACGTTTAAATGGATGTAAGAGATTGTTAACTCTTATTTATTTCAGTGATACATCGTCCTTTGTGTCCTTTGACAAATATAGATGGTTTGTTTCCACGTCCATGCCACTCGGTTTATCTTGCAACGTGGAGTGAGCGTGTGGTTAAACGAGGTTATCGATATCGTTCCGAGTCATTAGAGGCCACCACCGAGTGGCTTATATTGCCCACGTTTTTCTTTCTGCACAACAATTTTAACTTCCCGAAATAGCACGAAAATGGGTGCCACGTAATGGGAAAAGAAATAGGTTTTTCCCCTAGATAAAGTCATTGAAAATTAGATTTCAAATTTTCTTTATACACATTACAATATTGAAAGGTTATTATATTTTTTAAAAAAGACAATTTTAATGGTTGTCAATTCCAAAGCTGACGCAATAGATCGTACAATTTGATTCGCCTTTAATTTGGCGTTGCCTCGTCAGCAACTATATTAGTTTCGTCATCAAATTTTGCTGCGAGGCAAAAGTAAGGGGTATTATTGGCGTGAGGATGAACGAAATTCACTGTTCATTAAACCACCGCACGATTTTAATATTCTCATCAGCGAGAATGTATTAGATTTGTGTAAAATTTAACACCCCCGGTTTTTGTTAAATGTCCACGTTTTCGGACCTCCTGAACCCAAAAAACATGTTTTTTGCGTCTCGAAGGGCGTAACACGGAGCAATTGTGTGAATTGTGTGAACAATTATCCCGAGGCGTTGACAGCAACAGGAAAAATGGAACTTCGTTTCGCCGGATGGAAGTTATTCAATAAAACAACGATTTATTTCTCGCAAGGGAGAAAAAGAGAGGACATTATAAAATGAAAAATTTAGAAATTTAATGACCAAATTCACTCAGAAGAAAGTTTGGTTGATTATACTAAATATATTTTTGTTGATTCAACCAAATGTGATTCAAAATAGCACCGCGCGAAAATTTTTTAAAAAAGCGTTTGATTACCTGCAACTTTTTGATATAAATGTTGTTTATAGCACTATTACCGGTACTACTAGCATTGCTTCTGATAATGAGGAAGGTCATGCTCGATAAAACCTTGTCTATTAAGTTCAAAGCATTCGTTTTATCTCTCGGAAACCGGAAGTGACATTCAACGTTCACTGTACGAAAAGGACTGAGGATTGAGGAAATTGCATGCATTCATATTGAAGGCAGAAAGAAGTTGAGAAGTGAAATATAAATTTGAATCACCAGGAAGTCACATCCTTCTTTTCCAATCAATATTTCACCGATACAAAAACATACTTTTTTGGATTTTGACTAAAGCATGTTGTGATGAATTTAATTCGTCTATTGTGCTTGTCCTTGTAAATTTTCAAATTTGATATTGGGGGTATACCCTTAATTTGTTAGATCCAATTAAAGGATGTTTCAAGGTAATAAAGGACAGAATTTGTAATTCTAAGCCATTGTGGCTACGCCCTCGTGCAGTTTCGAAGTTCATAATTATACTAGCAAACTACCTTTGATACATCGATATTTTACACTCAAACTAGAACAAGTTAAAATAATTTTTGAAAATTTATATACAAATCTGGGATTTGTAGGTTTAAATAAACCTTAATAGGTTTAAAACAGTTGATACTGTCAAATATATTATTATTTACTCGAAGATTAAGAAATAAAGCAAATAAATCAAAATCAATACCTTCTCATTTGAAATGAGAATGTCAAAATTTTTGTATTAACTTTCGACATAATTTTTCGCTAATACGGAGAAGAAAAATTGATTGGTTCTATTAATTTGTTTCTGATAAATCTAGCGATTTGTTTTCTTCATATAGGCTTTGAAAACACAATTAGTATTAATACTAACACATGATAGAAATGAAATGATGTAGGTAAGCGAAACTGATTGTTTTCTCAGGCGCCCTGTGGTGTAATTAATAATACTTGTAGAGAGAACTTTTTCACATTGATGAATAACTCCCCACACACACACAAATATATCCATAAACTATGGAAGTAGTTTAATAAACGGCATCTCAATTTATATAGTATTATAATATATTATTATTACTAATTAGTTTATAGTATTATGCAACACTGTACCTCTCCTCAATTAAATTAACTGACTTCATTACGTATTTGATTTTACATCACCCTAATTTAATATTCAATTCAATTTCAAATATAAAGTTAGAAAATACAAAAAAATCGATCTGTTTCAGCAAAAGATACAAACTTTTTTATCTCTGAAGAGCCTAGGTGTACATGCTGAAATGGTGATGTAAGGTAAACATAATTTAACAGATCCAATATATTCTAACTCGACACAAAAGCAGAGACTGTTTGTTTAATAAAGAGGACTTTGAAGGGATTTTTTTCTTCAATATAAAATAAAATTTTACAAAATTTATTCTTATTATTAGAAATTTTTAAGCTTCCAAGTCCCCGTAAACTTGTCACGAACTTATTATTGAGATTAAACATTTTTATATTTCAAGGTTTCATTTTTTATACTCTTTGCTTCGACAATTTCTTTAAAACCGGTTATAAAAAGATATTACCTTTTCTATTTCTTTCGATTTATGAGACCGCACTACATTACTTTCTGCGAAATATAAAATATTTATGCCCTTAGTTTTATACTATGTCGCACTTCAATATGAAAGTATTATTAATGTTAAATTATTTTAAAATGAATTTCGCTTAGCAAAATCGTGTTCTCGCAAATGTTTCCGTTAAAACCAAATAAATTAATAAAAGTCTTTTAAATCAGAGTGGTTTCAGAGTGGTTAAGAGTCAAGGAAAATTGCGAAAACTGTTTCAGATTTATTAATTTAAATAATTTTTTCTATGTAGTTTTAAAGTATTAGACTTTGTATAACTCGTTTACAGTCAGCCTCAAGTGGTTTCGAGTAGTATAAGTAAACAGTAGTATATGCCGTTTAAAGTCAGACACAAGGATTTTCCAGTAGTATAATACATAAGTAGTATAAGTCGTTTGCAGTCAGCCACAAGAAGTTTCAAGTGGTATACGTTTACAGTAGTATTAGTCGTTTAAAGTCAGCCTTAATCCGATTTGAAAAAAAGAAGGAATGAAGTGCAGCTGTGCGAGTTTTGTTTACTCTATATTAGTTTTTGTCTGATTATATTTTATATCGTCGGTTTATATTTTCTATTAAAATATTTATATTTTTGACCGTGAGCTTTACTTCGTGTTTCATAACGTTTCAAAGCATGCTTCACGAAATCTAGAAATGAGGATAAAGTCGTCAATGTCTCTCTATCAATATATTTCTGGGAAAAGTCCATTTTGTATAGAGGTTTTTCTTTTGTTGAATGAAATATGGTTGAATCCAGGAAGATTAGCCAAAGATGAATCGATCTTATGAGTACTTCGCACGCTCGAGAGAGAAAGAGAATATATACATATAGCGAGCTGCAGAAGATACTTGAAAAGCCGCTGACTCTCAGACTGAATTATTGAAAGACATTAACTTCAACGACCGTAGTATCTCCAGACATTAAATTGCCTTCGGAGCATTGCAGAGATCAGAAAAAGTACCAATAAAAAATAAACAAGATATTGCTTTAAATTATTTTTTTTCCGAAAACAATATTTTGATCCTATCGTAAAAAGGGAATGTTACCATATCTATATCTCGAAAATATTGAAGACATTGTTATTGAAAATGAGATTGATTTTTTTGGGAATTGCGCGAATTGTATGGAATTTATTAACTTATATGTAAATAAAAAATTAAAAAATTCATATTAAACTTCTTTACCACATCTTAAATGTAAGATGCGTTGTAAAAAGCGTTATAAAATTCTCAAGTTTAGAAGGATTGGTAAAAAGTAGGTGTGGGACGTAGAATGGACAACGACTTAAGTAGAATAAGTACGTCGATGGTCAGCCAGTTTTATAGCTGCGTTTTACGAGCGACTGTACAATATAAGGAGTGGAACGAGGACTTGAGTATGGTCAAGCCAGATAGAGGTAAAGGCAGCTTCATATATTCATCTCATGAAGTTTCTCCTTCAAAACTTATTGTGGGTTTCATGGAATTTCAAGGAACTGCCAGTGAATTGCGTCATACACAAATTAGACAACTTTTTTCTTTTGCTTGATGGAAACAATTAGAGACGCTCGAACGATAATAAAGAAATATTCCACACTGAGAAAAATGTTTGGTGCGGACAACAAAACTTTTTGTTGCTATAGAAGCAACAAAAATTGTTTGGTTGTGCCAACCAAATCTTGGTTCTTTCAACAAACATTTTGTTGAACCAAGAAAATTCATTTGAACCAACAAAATCTCAGTTTTGGTTGAATTAACAAAACTTTGGTTGGTTCAACAAAAATTTGGTTGACACAACCAAAAATCTTTGTTGCTTCTATAGCAACAAAATTTTTTGTTGTCAGCACCAAACATTTTTCTCAGTGCATTACACATTGAAAGGTATAGATTTGCTTTTAAATTAAGAATTAAGTGAGTCAGAATGGAATTAGTTGTATTAGAGTTAAGAAAAGGGGAAGGACACATAAAAGACCAAGAGAAGTAAAAGGAGAGATTGAAAATGGGAGAGATGTGGGTGTGGTCAGGCCATTAACGCTTCAGGACTCCTGTAGAAGTAAACGGCATTAACTTTGTCGTGGCAATAGTCAAGCTCACGAGCTTACACTACAAAGCCTTTATTTCCTTTCATTTCAAACCATAGGGGATTTAACAGCGCATTTGAAAAGTCGAACTGCGTATGATGACATTCTTTAATCGCTTATATCATCATAATTATTTTTTTTACACGTGCTTTATAAAGAATTATTACATCAAGCAATTCATATTTCAAAAAGTGAAATTAAAGAAAAAGTATACATTTTACAGTATTTTAATGATATACTGTGGGAATTTCTTACTTTCAAAGAAGAAAAATAAATGAGAAGCAAGTTTAACTTTCACAGTTCGATTCATCGGAAGCAATAAAGAATGTCATGTCATGTTTCCTGGGTGTGAAATTACTCTCGATCTGAACCTGTGATCGCAGAAGTCATCTATTCTTTTCAGTGAAAATGAATAAAGGAAACTCGTTATTCCTAGGCTTCCATATAACGAAATCCTGTGCTTGCGTTAATGGTGTTTTCATCATTACGTATGTATATTCTCTCCCTGAATCAGTTCTCCATGTATAATAAATTATAAGCTTACTCTTTTTAAACACATTCATTTCAATTCATAATATTTAAAATTCTCATTCAGGATAGACTAACTGTGAAACTCAAATAGATATTTCCGAGAAAATAGCATTCGAAACTAAATTTATAGTTTCCTAAATTAAATAGTTTTAAATATCACGAGACTTTTTAATTACTAAATTTCTCGTCCGCCACAAAACTAACTGGAGCGGTAAATTTTTAAGTGTCTTCGGTATATTCAGTCTACATTACAATTCCAAGAATTTACTCTAAATATTTTTCCCACTTGAAAGTTATATATTATACTTTTCGTTGAATTTATCTAAAAATAAAACCTCTTCTAATTTTCATTCAGTCTTCTATACGAAGTTTTGAACTTCTTTAAAAAAGAATATGTTGAACGGGAGCTCCTGATAAAAAATGTTTTATACCAAGTATATTCGTAGCGAACTTTTTTTCACATCTCTGAGAGCAGTTTAATTTGTAGCTCGTACAATAATGTTCACTGTTTGGAGTGTGGTGATTAACGATTACCACCGCAGAGTATATTTTGTTTTCAGAGGTAGTATGATCTTTTATATTTTTTTTTCAGATATGCATTTGCGCAGCCACTCATCACATTGGCACCTATCTGGCCATTCTGCAGGTTCTTATCCAAAAGCACGATCGATGACTATACCGGTAGGCCATGATTAATGACAAGGTTGTCCTTTACAAAAGAGGGCCACTACTTCTTTCTTGTTCGAGAGGGTGTATCGATTTAACTGCAAAGGTGAAAGGAGAGGAGACAGACTGACAGGAGAAAAAGAGGCTGTAAGCTCTCTTTCGTTATTGGACGTGTAAGAACCTTCCAAAGATGAGAAGAGCCAGATTTGTTAGATGAATTTTTTTCGAGGCACAAATTTCAATAGCAAGACTGGAGAAAGAAAACTGAAAAGTTCTAATTGCCTCTTACTATATACTTATCACTTTAAAATAATTGAATGGGTTTTGTTAAATTTAAATTTGTTATGTTATCAATATTCGATGAAATCTAGTGATGCGATAGTAAAGCAGAAACTGATAGACTGACATTATAAGATTTTTCTCTTTCTTTACAATACATCAGTAGCAAAAATGTAAAATACATGTATAATTTTTCTTCCCTCCAGAGAGTGGCGAACCACGGGGATTGAAATGTATAAAAAGGTATACTGATGCAGTTGCACAACTTACGCTGCTGCGAGAGCTGAAAGGAGCATGGCGTCTAAATAAGAAATAGAAAAAATAGAAAGAAGAAGAGAATACAAAAATAACAAAAAGATAGCTTTGACTCCCAATGGTGGTTACAGGAATGCGCAGCGGAAATCTACTGGGAGTGAAGTACACGCTGCTGCCTTTTGTCAACGAGGTTCACCGAAAGAGGTCCCCGGAAAGAGAAAATGATTCTTATTGCTACACTCGCACCCTTTTTTCTCTTCCTCTCTTTTCAAGTGCGCTCTCTCAAGTGGAACAAAATCGACTTTCGTAAAGTGAAAGAAACGAGAGCGTAAATTTTAAGTACTTCAAAGTAAAATATATCCTCAATGATCTCCATTACTCTTTTAACTACTGAGTAATGAAAAAGGTCTACAGGGGGGCCATTCGAAGGGTGATTTGAAAGTTTCGATCATTTTCCCAGTCTAACAATAATTATATTCATACAATATATAATTATTATATAATTATTTAAAAAATCTTTCTATTTGTAAATTTTTGATTTAAAATGATGAGCATATGTCAAAGAGGGAGCATTATCAGTCTTTAAAAGAGATTGGACGACAATTTAATAAAAAGAGTGCTTAATGAAGCGAGGGTTCGTTTTTTATTTACTCTAAGAACGATTCGATCTTTCGAACGTGCTCGGGATATCGGTCACCTTTTCAAGTCAACGACACTCCCTTACTCTTGGCAACCTCCAATCGAAGGAAACGTCGCCTACAACCCTAAGAGAAGTCAAACCCAGATCGAAAAAAATCCATATAAAGGAGATCACGGGTGTGTCTGACTAGAAATGCCGAAAAGCATTAGTGAGCAGCGGAGAATGAAAAGAAAGTAGTCCCAAGGGAGAGAGTGTCAGAGTAACGAAGGGGAGATTCACTACCATGCGAAGGGTTACTTTCTAAAATAAGAATAATATCCGATAGTAATTCCTTTCGCTGGTTTGTTACGTATCATTGAAGTAACGTCATGATTGGTCGTTACTTATCTTCGTTATAACGAAACTTTCTTTTTATTATCTATACTTCAAATCAAGGGAAAGCAGTGAGTATTTGAAACATGTTGCTATTTCTGTCCTCCTGGGAAATCAGTCCCTTTCTGTAATTTCACTCATTCCTGTTCAATTCAAATAAAGCTGAGAGATTTTTCATTGGTTTAGGAGTTTAAAATTCTCAGAAAGGAAAAAGTGTTTTCTTTTTATGAACAACTCGTTTTACACCTAATTAATTTTTCCTCTTGGCGGATATTAAGAGAAAATCAATGTACAAGAGTAAATTACGTAAAGTAAGCATTTAAAAATATTCTAGGAAATAACGAATAGAGTGGAGGGTGTCTTGTCCTCCAACTTGAAGGAAAAGCAGCAGTTGAGCGTTTTATGCCACCGAGGTAGCAGTGAAAGATTTAGAATGGGAATTTGCGCGCATAATGAGATAAGGCTTGAGTTCTCGTTTCGAAACTAATGACTAAGACCATTTCTGAACAACAATTAATGCAACTACTTTCCCCATTCCTTTTCCTCATTAGAACGCGACCGAGAGAGTGGAAGCTTTCACAGGGACATTAGTTCTTCAAATAAGAATTCCTTGGGACATTCTAAATGTCTTGGAAATCAAGTTAAATTATGCATAAGTGATTGATATTTTTGTTTGGATCCTTAAATTTTTACTAATTAATTCTTTTACCCAAGAAATCTCATAATGTGAATAAATGAGGGATTTCCAACTTAAAAACATTGAAAGCAGTTCTACAATTTTCTGATCTAAAACTAACGTTTTCTTTTATCTTTTTAATTTTAATAAAAACGGACTCGTAAGGACTGACAGAGTTATGGGATCGTTTCAGTTTCAAAGAACTCTTGAGTGATTTTTCCCCAGTTTCTCTTTTAGAAAAATGGAAGAGAATTCCTCGCAATTTTAGAATTCCTTTATTAATCATGTTCAAATTTTTTTCATGCCAATCAAATCTTAAAAAGACTTAATATCTAACCATTCTCAAGTTGAAAAATCCAGCCTTAAAATATTTTGTCTTCTTTCTTTGTTAGAAGGTTTGTAATTTTTCTCGTCGAAATATAAAAGTCAATTCAAAAAATTTTAATAACATCCTTAATTGTTTTAGGTATCATGTATTCGATTATTTATGTTGCACTTCTTCTATTAATAAATCTTCGTATGAAAAGTTTTCTCTGTCTTTGGGCTAAACGTGCTCAAAAGTTGAAATATTTTTTAAAGTTCTTGAGTTAAGTTTTCAGCAATGTTTTCTGTTCAAGAACTTTGGTCCTATAAGAAAATTTATAACTTTAAGCTTCTCTTTTCCTCTTAAGAAACGATCTTCGTCTAGCAGGAGGTGGCAAAGTTTCACAAACTGGAAACCAGAGGCCTTTCATCTTTGTCGCAACGTCGTTATTTCGAAGAACGAGAACAGAAGTAAGTCTTAAGTCTAGAGACTAAAGTGTGCTCTATGAACGTTGCACAAATCTAATTTTACACGCGCGTATGAGAATTTGCACAGAAAGTGTCACTTTTGACATAAAAGGTGAAAATAAATTACAATGAAAACTTTTTTAATTTAAACATTTTCACCAAATATATACATATCTTGTATTGGGTTGACTAGAAAAGTCTTTATCGTTTTCAATGTTTTATCTCGCAATTCTTTCCAAAATTACAATGAATCTAATCTATCGAAATAGACAGCTGAGTATTTGGAGATAACTTTTTTTACTGAGCCTAGCAGACTACTTCCTTACTTGTTTACTTCTTACAAAATAGAACTGACAACTTAAAGTTTTAGAGATTCTTGCGGGACAAAAGTTATAAATATATTTCCAGTGACATATAGTGTATTGAACTTGTGAATTTCTTAACTATTTTAATAACTACGATAAACATCAATTAAAGTGTTAAACTAACTGGCATGAGAACGCCAAGCAGTTCCAGGATATCGAAATTGAGTTTGTAATCTGTTTGATCGGACCCGAGGGCATATATAAAATAGACGAGGGAAAAGATGACTAGGGATGGTGGAATGCAATTTTCGATAACTTATAATGAGGTCGCAAACCTTGAGTTGAGTTCCGTCTCTTTAAGACTAGTCACTAAACTAATTTGAGCTCTTGGAGTAAACTTAGATACCTATGTGGAACTGTAGTTTGTTTAACAATAGATGCAACTACATAGAAAGGTTTTACATTGCTAATACATCTTCGTCAGCAATATGTGTTCTGCTTTTCAAGTGTTTAGTCCTTCAAACTGTAAGTGGTACTAGATTGCAATACAATCTTCATATTCAATAAACCGACAAGCAGTAAATTGCGGAGATTGGTTTTATTGGATTGCAGGAAACGCGAACAATATAACGAATTCGTTAAGAATTCAAGTTTTCCACTTATGCAAGATATTTCTATGCGCATAAATTCTAGTTTAATTCGTCGAGGCTCAAGCACCAAGTTGAATTCAATGAGAGCAAGGCTTGCAGAAACATTGCAGTGTATTTATGAATATAATATTCTGGATTAAACGAACCGTTTTGCATCTATTATTAAATTCCGCTCTTTTTTTAAATATTCAATGTAACATATATGTTATACACTTTTTGTTGAGATTCTAAGTACATAATTATAATCGCGTGTCTTGAAATAATATCAAGTGCTACAAAATCATTGTTACCTTGCGCGTGAAATAATTAATTTTCTACTTAGCGCTCATTACTCTTTTTAAAATCTTATCTATGTAAGTTTCAACGCTTCCGACAGAATATTGATTCTGAAAGTAGGAACCCTGAGCATAAAGTGAATAATCTTCAGTGGTAATGCACGATGAAGTTATAAATATGTATTTTTCACACGAAGGTGCTTTTGTAAAATAATAATTGCACTTGTCTAAGGCTTCTATAAGAAAGTATTGACCTACTTTTTTTTCAAAATTTAATTTACAGGTACTTTTGCTATATTCTATTTTGCGAAATAATTTATTGTTCAAGAGAGACATCATAGAGGTGGTTGGTTTGCCCTGATGTTACCTCAATAATTATGCAAGCCGGGCGAAGATTAATCTGCAATCAGCAAATCGTATATCAAATGTTAAATGGCAGTCGCACAAGGCCCCACTCAATTACATTCTCTGTTATCACTGCCGCTAATCGTAATTACTTCGACAAACTGTTTACTAATTATGTTAGTCTTGTTAGGTCGGCACGTAAACAAAATGTATCGATTACTGTTTATCATTTGCGTATATCATGTTTCCGGCTTGTACAGTACCTCCTCGTGGGCTTTCATTGTTATCGGCGAGCTTTTTTCCCATTAATGCTTTCCTGAATGATTAATTGCGAAAGATACCACTGACGAAGGTATTTCTCTTTCCCACATTCGAATAAACGGGACGATGAATTTTGTACTAACGGAAAGCTCTTAATGATTATTAAAATTAGAACATAGAAAAGAATGTAAGATCAGGGCGAGATAAAATAGATGGAGCTCTAAGATTAATAATCAATAAATTTTTTGCAAAAATGTCGGTAAATTTTTAAGAAAAACAATAAGTCACTGTCTCGGGTTAGTCAGTCTTTAAAATAGAAAAATAGGCTGGATCTTCCGTCTTCATTGAACTTATACAAGATTCAATTTTTCTGATGTTTCCCTGATTTCCCTGACATTTCCCTGACTAGTGTCAACCCTGTTTTATAACATCAGCTTTTCTATACATTTTACAGTAGACACAAAATCCCTCTTGGAGAATCACCTATATTCTAAGTAGAAAAGGATGTTTCTGGTTAGCCAAGGCGTTCTAAACGTTTCAAATTATATTTTTGAGATTTAGAAAAAAATTTATAATATGCATATAATATTTTTTAGAACTCTGAAGCTCTTCTAATTACTCTCAAGAGACTCATCAAAGCAACCGCGAAATCTAGCGAACATGTTGAATAAAGCCCAAGACAAATTTAATATCTCTCAATTATATTTAGGAGGCACTGAAAGTTGAGAAATACTGATTAAAAAGGGCTTGAGGTCTGAAGTTGAAGGGCGCAGAAGGGTCGACAGTGACTCGCGAGAGTTGGAAAGCTCTGGGGGTTAAGGCATTGGCCTTGCGCCAAAGATTATCTATCCTCCAGACTTCATCTCTGTGGCGAGTGTGTATGTAAACCACACCATCATCAAGCATTAAGCTTCAATGCTCTTCCCTACATTTATTTTCCTCACCATTTCTGAATTTTCATGAAAAAAAACATATATACACGTTGCACGATAGCATGATCTTTCCACCCTTTGAATTGATATCAGAATTTATACATACATCGTAAAAGGTCGTTCTAAAGGAACCTTGTTTATAAAAAAAGCTTTTGGTCACCGTTTCTAATCTTATTTTATAAATAATAAGGCGTAACGGGGATTTCTAACCCTTTGAGTCTCATAAACTTTTCATGGAAAGTATTCGTGTAAAATACTAAATGTAACGTCATTGAATTATATTTTAATTGGCAATGTCTCCCAAAATTACGGGGATTATTTCCTGTTATGTCGAGTTATACGAACCAGGCAAATTTTTCCGCGATATTTCAGCAATATCATGAATAAGAAAACATTAGTATTCTTCATCTTCAAACAATTGTGAGGAAAAGAATACAAGGTACCTCTCCCGGATTTGAAACGAGGACAATCCTTTTAATAAAGAAATCCTCAGCGTTCTTTCTCACGTGAACCCATGAATTTGTGGAAATTAATTTTTGTCACGTGACTTGCTCTAGAAGACGTTGAATTGTAAGGACTTTGCAGCTGCTGGAGCGCTCCTCAATCTGGGTCAGAGTCGACGGCCACCAGATGGTGTCAAGTGACGTCATCACTGTCAGAAATGCAGCTAACCAAGGAAAAGGGTAAATTTGAAATAGTGCATTCTGTGAAAAATCAGACCTAATCGTCAAAAAACGATCCGCTTTTGTCGAGCTTATACGTGCTTGTGCGATAATAGGGGCGAGCTTATATTCCTACATCCTTCTATCTCCCGTTTTCGCGTCCGGAGTGGATGAAAGCGCCAAGGTGGGTCAACATAATCTCCATCGGATTAGGATCGAATGTCAATTACAATCCTGTCGGGAAACCGCGAATGTTGGAGAACTATCTATGATCTAGTATCCTATATAACATTATGAATTTTGCTCGTTCTATTCACTGCTTATATATTGTTCGCTCGCACAACCATTTTCCGGATCATGCATTATGTGACTCGCGCTTGATTTTCATCATTTGATGGAATATTGATATTTGAAAAGACTAAAGGTATCTGCAATTAATACTCCTTTAGAATTAAAATTAATTTGTAAATCAAAACCTCATTAAAATCTCAAATACAAATAGAAATTTTATATACAAAAAATATCCCTACGAAATAGGTCCTTTGATTTAATGAGGAGATAAATTTAGAGCTAAATCTCAAGGAAATATTTTGCTGTTTAATTGCAAAAGTTTAAAAAAAAGAGCACTTGTATATACTTATTTTATACGCATATCATAACAACTTTGAAGAGGAGTTTAAATGCTTTTAACGGCACATTTATTTATGCTTTCTCATTGAAAGCAATGATATTGCAACTATTCAGACGAGCTATAAACATAAAGATTTTAAAATTTATAGGATTGTCCACAGTAGGATTTTTTAATGTTATTTATGTAGTTACATAAATGCCAGAATGACATCAAATGGTCAATATTTAAAATATTGACAAAAATTAAAATTGAATAGTAGATCAAGAATTTAAAAAATTATTTAACCTTGATAATTCGACCCTATTCAACAAATTAAAAGAAGATCCTTCTTTAAATTTTACTTATTATTTGTCTCTCAATGAATACAAGAAGCACAACACTAAATAACAGCCAACATCGAAACAATCTCGCAAAAGATTGGATAAGGAAGCATTACCTGAACCCGGCCCATAGGGGGCGACACCACCAGGAAGATCCTCATGGTGGCTTTTAGGAAGTCATCATGGTTGCGATTGGTGTCTTGCAGGGCAGCTTCGGAGATGCTGGAGCTGCCCTGAGCTGTTTTTCGGTGTACTTTTCGTCTGATGCTACCCACTAGCCTTCGCCAATCCTGGCTGCCTCCTGCGGCGGTTGGGCCTCCTCCGCCCCCGCCCCCGCCCCCTGGTCCATCTTGACCGGGGGTGGAGCCCTGTGCCTTAGATGGACTTAGCTCTCTGCTCGCCCGTCGGCTGAGGGTACCGCGGCCCGAAGGGGCCCCGGATGCGGACACCGTGGTGCTACCTGCCCCCACTCCTTGCCGTGGGCCTTGCCCAGACCCACTTCCGCTGGCCCCGCCGCCGCCAATCACACTTCTTACACTTCCACTACTACCGCCGCTTAGCCTGCGCACTAGATTGCGCAAAATTGCAGTTCCCGATGTCAGTAGGTCCTCACTTCTTTCTCTCGGAGTTTCCACTCTCTGGCTTCGTTTTTTCTCAAGGATAATTTACTCCTCGAGTATAGTTACATATATTTCAGGACTCATCGTTGGAGTGCTTTCAAACTTTAATTCAATTATTAAATTATTTCTTTAGGTAAATATTTTTATTCAAATTCCCCATTGAGTTATATCTTATGTTCAAGAATGTGAACTCCTTTCCGGGAATGTCATTTTCCTTTTGAAATATCGCATTTTCTTTTCAAGCGCTCTCTTCCGCTAACAATTCTAGCATTCTCGGAAGTTGTAGCGTCACGCGTGAACTTTTTATCTTGTTCAAAATCGATTGGAGCGTGACATATTTCGCATCCTGATTCCACATAGTTTCCTTCACTGAGCTTTTGATAATCTTATTGAGCTGAGTAATATTTTTCAAGCTTTTTGGAGATGGAATTTTTATGTATAGGGAGGGTGAATAGTATTCAGAGAATTAGGTATTTTGAAGACTGCAGTAATTAAACAATAGTTACATGAATAGATAGTTGGATAAGTTTCAGATAGAATCTCAACTATTCTGTACAGGTTTCTAGATATTTCTTGTGATTCTCTAGCTACTGCTGGATTTACGGTAGACTGTTAGTTAAATTGCTTGCCATTGTCACTCTCATGCGCAGCTTTGCATTGTTAAATTCACTTTAGTAGTGCATTGCAATCTTGAAGATTTGGTATCTGTGTAAAGAAGAATGTAAAAGAAATGTAACTATTATACGAACTATGGTAACTATTTCAAACCACGAAGTCACTGAAATTTAATCTTATACAAACGATTTATACTATATAGAATAATCTCTAAGAAATGTTTTAATTTTACATAAAAAAAAATGTATAAGGATAAATCGAGGTTCCAAATGAAAGTAATAATTCGTCTTCAGCGAATCATGAATGGTAATTTATGGTATTTTATATTTTCACAGAAAATGTAATAATTTATTCAGATGAAGTAATTTTTGCTTTTGAGATAGATATTTCTTTATAGATAATATAGATGTACTCATCTCATCCGACAAAACTTAGAAGAACAAAAGGTATTATTTTCTGGTCTCGTACATTCCTTTTCATCACGAGACTCTTCAAAAAATCTCTATGACTTGTGGATTCAAAAGAAGCTGCATTAGCATAGCTTTTGCTCTTCGAGAAGGCCATTCATGTCTATGAGCTTATATTCGAAATCGATTTTTTTAATGAAACTGCGCAGCGCGAAATAAATCTCATAAAATGTCTCTTGTACCTATATTGGTTTAAAAGTTTAACAGCTTCGCTTCCTTATATTATAAAGGATAATGATGGAGTAAAGAAATAGGTTGAAAGCTTTTTTCCACGTAAATTTTATTCCTCTTAGAATCTCAAATTGTTTTAGTTTCGATTTTATGATCGAACTGAAAGAGAAATAGGGATAGGATAACCACAAGAATCAATTTTTCAATTTCCCTGACTTTTCCCTGACTTTCAGATAAATTCCTATTTTTTTCTATTTTTCTTGACAACTACTAGCATTTCCATGAAATTTCCCTTTACTCCCCTGACATTTCCCTGACTTCACTGACATTTGGTCACCCTGAATAGAGAGAAATGCTCTTACACAAAGAAAGCAGTATAATAAAGCAAAAAGTCTGAACAATTAAGCTACTGGACAGATTCTTTGATGAAATAATTGATGAACATCATAATGAAATATGGTCAGATTCTATGATTCAAAGTCCGAGTATTTGGCGAGATCGTGCTTCGATCAAACGCTCTTGGTGCGTGAGAACGATCTTCCTAATTGGAAGTTAATTGAGGGGTGTCGGAAGAGTATAAGGTCGATGTATATATAGCAGAGACTCTCAAGCTATATATAGACGTTTCAAGACTACTCTGAATTTGATGCTTTTAGAAAAAAGAGAAAAGAAATATCCTTTTGAAAGTTCAACTTCAACCTTGTAATGCAAAGAATGTATCTCAAATGAAGCAGTATAGTTAATTGAATTAAATCAATAAAAAGTCTTCAATCGAGAGGATATTTCTCAGTGGAGAGAAAATGAGAGAGAATGGTTTCATTAAGAAACATTGAAAACTTTCGAGCCTTAGACACTAAAGATAATTACTTATACAATTACGATGTTTTAATCAAGTCTATATGATGATTTTCAAGATATCTTTGCATTTAAAAACTTTAACATTGAAAAATTATCAATGGAAATAGAAAAATGAAATTTGTGTGCAACAAGCAACCTTAATCTTTTAAATAAGCTTAGAAGGAAGTACATTTCTTTTTCTTATACCATGTTTTTATCTCCGCGTTCTTTAGAACCTAGCTGTGGGTAATAAGATTAGCAACAGAAACTTGTTGCCTGTCAGTTAAAGTTAAACAGCCTGAAAAGAATAATACAGGTTTAGGATAATCCATCCTCCGCTTTTGTAGAAACCACAAAATAAGTAATATCTTTTATTTGCTCTGCCGGATATCAAAAGACTACATTTTGATCGAATGATTATTGATAATCGGGATGGGGAAACATCCCTGGTTTATCCCAGATAAATTATATTTGTTTTCGCAATTCAGAATATATCATTTCCCCTGAACAAAAATATTATATAACTTTTTGTCTTGCGAGACAAGATCGAAACACTATTTCGAAATAAAAACTTATGGAAAAAATTAGAATGGTACTTGTTGATTTATTTCAATATTGTACGACTTGGAAAATTTGATAAATCGATACATTTACTACTAGATTTTTTTTCAACTCCCAGACAATTCTCGGATTCCCTTAAATTATTCCCGTATAGTAGACAGTCTAGAACATGTTTCGCGGATAAAGTTCAATTCTTGAAAGGATAATGTTTCCAGTACCCAGTAGGTTCCTAACGAAGTAGTTTCTATTCATGCCTGAATATGTGGCTACAATAAATTATTTTCTCATAACGTTTATGGCTTTCTCGGTACGTGTGTTGCACTTTTTTAAATCATTAATAAATAATGAATTGATCCACCCCGAGAACAACTATATATATACTATATATTCTGTACAAAATCTTTTCCTCTCAGAAAAAAGTATAGAGACTAATGCAAAGTAGAATATTACCGGAAATAATTTTTTTACCTTTTTTGTAAACAATGGTATGAAAAGAAAAATTGAGTACTTAAAAACACTGGAGAAGAAGTCTAAGTGTTTAATACCTCGTTCTTAAGGATGCAAGTTATAACGAGAATAAAATGGATTTTCTAAGTTTTTTAAAGCAACTGAATGCGCTTTAGTAAAAAGAGATTTTCACTTTTGCGGCTGTGATAAAGTGATTTATGTTTCAAAAAAAAATACATACTAAAAATATGGTTTCGGTAAAAAATATTTTGTTTACTAATGTTTAATAAACTTAAGGATGAATTTGAGAAAGAAAAGAAATCGTCATTGATCCTGGGAGTTGAATCGACGGAAAATTTATTTGCGAAAGAAGCGGGACGTAAATTAGAGGGTAAGATAGGGTCAAGCTCGTCGATCACTCCCGTCTTGAACGAAATCTCATTCGCGGCTGGCGCGAGAAGGAAACTTTCTTTTGGGAGCAATTAGGTTTTTATTGCCTGAAAATTCGTTCTCCCTTTACGACCAGCTTTACGGCTTTCGAAGATGAGTTTTTGTTAAATTTAAGCATTTATACAAATTGAAATTCTACATGGATCGCTGAGCAACAGTACGAATGTAATCAAATGATGTTGATTTTCTGCAATAAAATTGTGCGTAGACACACCTTATTTTTTATTGTTTTTTTTTTTATTTTCAATGATATTAACTTATTGTTTTATCCTTAAAAATAAAATCGAAGTAACATCCCCAAATAAGACGTAGTTCGGCCTATAACTTACACCCACGCACTCTGTCTGACATTTCTGCCACGTAGAAAGTTTCATTCAGTTACATGTTTCGCGGAAAAAACAAGAATAAAGGGAAAACTCAATTAATCTTTCATAATTATAAGAAAATTTACGAGAACAGCCTAAAATATTCTGTAAAAAAAGAACATGCTAAATAATAAGAATGCATTTTATGCACTGCTTATGTGCTCAATTTTATGAACAAGTAAAATATTCTTGCATTTTTTCCTCATATTTCAAAAAAGTATTTAATTTTACGAGCTTCTTGACTTTTTTATGTCGCTTTCAGCTTCTTCTGTTTTAAAAACCATGAAAATTTATTCTGAAGGATATAAAAAGATTCATAAAAGAGCCAATCAAAATATGCGTAAGGAATGCATTTTTTAATAGTCGAATATATTAAAAAAAAGAACTTTCACAGTTTTTCTTTCAATATGAGAAACGAGTTTGCGGATTAATTTCGAAACGAGGCAATATTGTAAGGAAGAATATGCAAATTTAATAAAAAATCTTTAACGAGGGCTAACCGCGAGATTAAATTTTATATTAATAATGAATACTTCAACTATTGCTTCAAAGCCAAGGAAAATTTGATTTCCTCTCTTCATATTTCCACTCAACCTTTAATATTTTCTTAACAAGAAGTTTGAAATTCAAAAATTTGAACAACACGCTTGGATTTATTTTCTGCAATATTTTCATATGGATTTATATTTCAAGAATTGCGACGAATTTTTGTAGCAGAGAACTACAAGTGGTTCGACATTCGAGAAAAGGATTTCCCTTGTGGCGAGAAAAAATTACTCGAACGTTGAACTTGAGATACAAATTTCCCAGTAAAATTCAACCACGCTGATTTTTTTTCGTAAATAATAATATTCCAATAATAATAATAAAAATAATAGACCGTAAAACTCGTCTCTAAAATTAGACTTAACCAATGAAATATCTCAATTTGCGTTTTACCACTTTTAAAATGGAAGTCGACGGTGAGGATTAATCTGAAGGCAGTAAAAAGTAATTTAATTGGTTTAAGGTTTAACGACAACCAGAAGATTTATTTGATGTAAAGATGTAAAGTTGTGCCCTGGATTTCTAGGTCCGATTAAATAAGTTTCAGTTGACTGCCGCAATCGGTGTCTCAAGAAGTAATTTTCTAGAAATAAACTACGTCTAATGGTCAAACACACCGATGCTATTTAAATTTTAAGACCTAGGTATCAAGATTCTTGAGCAATTTCATTAGTCTCGAAGTTTCAGATTCCATTTAAATTCGAAGTAAACTTCTGTAACTGCTTTGAGCATAAACATCTCTAACAAAATTTAATTTACGAGACTTTCAATAATTTAAGTAAAAGTTTTTTTAATTGATACACGAATCTAAAACTGCAACTTGGAATCTATCAAGAAAAAAGTACCTGAGAAAAAATTCATGTGAACTTTTTCATGCAGTAAGAAGAAATAAGCTTTAAATATAAAGTTCTTTTATTTTTCAAAGTTTGATCTTTCAATAATGCACTTTTTTATGAGTAGAGATATTTTCATATTTTATAACTGCGATAGCACGCGTCATTACTATGAAAAAATCTTATAAAGTAGATTATTATATGTGAATGATTTTAAAAAGTTTCTATTATAACAATATATCAATTTTCATTATTACATTTATATGAATTAAGGCAAAATGTCGAACGTGCTATGAATTTAAAAACATTCTAGTGCGCACAAAGTTCAGAAAGCAGGGAAAAAAATGTCACATGGAGGTAAGAACAGCAACAGGGAAAATTGATAAAACTGTTCACGTACTCAAGGGCGGAGTTCAATGATTGGTCGCATCTAGAATTTTAGATTAAACTGTGAAGTAAACGATTGAAACAATAAGTATAATGTAATATCCTCAAATATTGAAAATGGTATATTATTTAAATATAGCATTATAAGTGAAATAACTCACATTATTTATAATGTAAGGGGCTTTTCAAGCTATACAAAGGGTGAATAATGACTATATATTGTACTTTCCCCTACTCTAAAATGACCCGATCGTAATGGGCATTTTACCTTTATTGAAAAACCTAAAATATGCCTCAAATTCATCATCCGTCTTATCTATATATGACTATATCTATGAGATATCTTTTATCCACAAACAATGACAGGGTTATTACTGTGAAAAGTTTTATAGAAAAGACCTATATAAATAAATAATTATATATGTTTGAAGTGTGGAAATATTTCTCCTAATTGTGTTATTATTTCCCTTACCTCGGTCAATCGATCTAAGAAAGCAGCTAATGCTCTTTTCGACGAGACATTTCTGCGTCGACAAACTCCTTTCGCAGAGTGAGCGAATCCGAAATTTTCCATGATTTCGAAAAAACATAATTTTACACTTGATATCACTTTCTTCTATTTCTACGTATAATGAGAATTCGAATTCTCGAATAGTCTCAGAAGAGTAACTAATCTATAAATCCAATATTTAAGCATTAAATCATATGTGGGATCGAGTCTATCCATTAGAGGCATTTGGAGTCTATATTTTTAAGGAAGATGAATACGAATTACGAAAGGGCCTAGCATTAAAATCGCTATTTAATTGTCAGTGTGAAATGGCACGAACGTCTACTAAGCCGCACCTATTAACTGATACTGATATAACCAGTGAAGAATACCCTAGACTTGAACTCTTAACCATGCTTCAACCGATAGAGGTTATCGATCGATTCTATAAGATCGATCATACTGTAGAGCTTCGCCACGATATCTCTTAATAATTTATGTTTGAACCTTTCTTTAATATAAAGTGAACGAGAAACTACTACACAAGATGCTTTTAGACTATGGTTTCCATTAAAATTTCGAAACTAAAATCACATAATATACAGATAACATTTAAAAAAATTGGAAATGGAATATGGGTCATTGAATTTTGATTCTGCCAGAATCTTTCAGTTTTTTTAATATAAGGCAAAGTGTCTAATCTATTTTATAATGACAGTTGTACAGATACAATCTTCTATTTGCATACAACTCGATATTCTTTTGACACACAAAGTTCTTTCCCAAAAATGAATAATTTATTGCGACCTACTTTTAAAGATTCGAGGAATAAATCCTCTTTTCTTTCCTTTGATTATATTTCATAGAAAGAGGTAAAAAAATTGCTTTTCATAATCGATAAACCTCTCTACATCTCTAACTCTATGGAACATTTGAATAATATTATTTTATAGTCATATATTTGATAAAGTATATGTATATACACGAAGGCATCATTCATTACGAACCCTTAAGCGATCATTAAGTTCAAAGTATGTTATTATCTTATGTAAACAGACGTATAATAAGTGAGAATATAGCTATATTCAAATCCAAATATACTAAAAGTAAATATTTCTTTATGTATCTTTGCAATTTCTTTTTTTTTTCTCTAGGACTATTTACTTTTCTTTATTTACAATTAAAATTTATAAATTTTATAAATCATAAATATTTTTATTGAAAATATAAATCCCGACTAGGGTCTCGTGAGAATCAAATTTTAAGTAGGGCTAAATGGGGCAATATTTCTACGCGGGCACTCATGTTAAATTTTCCTTAAGGAAATTGATATATTTTAATATAAAATAAAAATATTTGTGGGAAAAAGAGAAGAAAAAGTTGATCGTGTGTTTTTTTTTCTTCTCAAAGAGGATCAAAAGGGGAATGTGTACGACGAAAGTTAACTGCGAAATTCATGTACAACTTTTCGTCTTTTCCCTTTTCTCGAGGCAAAAAAAGCTTCCCTCTCAATATATTATGATATTTATGTGTCATAGATACATAAATAGAATTCGCAATTCGGTTGTGAACGAAAGCATTTGCAGTTCTGGCATGGTCAAATAGAATGGTGAAATATATAGAAGTGATCAAATCGATTTAGGCTTATAGCAGTAGAAGCTTATAGTTCGATTTCGACTCGGTTCCACCTTAAGCTCTTGCCCACAAAGGAACACACGACTGCACGACCACCAGAATTCAATTGCATCTCGCATCTCAAAATTAATCCCATAGAGTAATATACACTTCGTTCAAAATCCATATTGATATAATATCAACAGCATTTACACATTTTTTCCAATAAATTCAAGTCCCAGCCGCTTTAGCCTTTTCCTGCATTTAATATTTTTTTTTTAATAATTCAATATTGAAAAAAGGGGAGGGAGATCTGCTCGTCTCTCTAGGATTATTCATGCGGAAAATCTGGATGGAAGGATGCCTTGTTATAGACTAGTCAAACTTGATTAATTTAAATTTTGGGAGAGCACTTTGCTTCCTCAATAGAGGTAGCATTAGTATCATGATTAGATTAATTAATATGAAATATGATATTTAATTATTGTGATCTATCGAATAATATATCAGAAATAAATCGTGCTACTATAAAACTGTTTGGTCACAACTAATTATTCCTAAATTATAAATAAGAATGTAAAAAGTTAATAAAATGATTTAACAAAAATATCAGTGACTTCGTGGTTCGTTCAAAGATATTTTAAATAAATTACCTGAACTTAATATTGTCACCTAGGCATCAACTATCATTCCTTCAAATTAATTTCTACATTCTTTCTCTTCTCCTCATTACAATCTGCCAGTTTGGCTTAATTTTTCGTATTTTAGATTTTCGTTTTTCCTGGTTTTAGACTCAATTTTCTTTGGATTTTCTTTCAGATGAAGAAAAGAAGAGATGAGGAAAGAGGACTTTGTATAATAGCCCTTGCTATTTTGTTTTTAGTTTTGAATCGTTCGTTGTTGGTTTTCTTGTGTAAATAAATTCGTTGGGTTGTCGATGGAAAAGTATTGATTTGACTTTTCGGGGCCTATTTTTTCACTTATTGACAATACGCTTTCTCGCGTTTTTCCGGGGGCGAGGGCGACGTGATCCTACCGCCTTAAGGTCGCGCGTCGCACTAAAGCAGAGAAGTGATTTTAGGCGCGAACGACGACATCGCTTTAGCCCCCACTTGTGCAAGGGGTTGGTATCATTGGAGCGCGCGCACAATCAGAACAGGGATGCCAACCACTACAATCTGATTTCTTGATATCATTTTTTCCGATGTCATTACATATTTCATATCATTTCATACCAAACTGTATTTTTTTTACATTTATCAAAAAATATGTTGCCATTTTATGAGCCCTAACTGATAATAATAATGCTCTTCTATCTAAATTTTTTACAACAAAACTCGTGTTTGTTTTTTTTTACGAAATAATAAAACTTGTTCTTTTTTTACGAAGTTGACTTTCAAAACAACGACACTACGTTTTTAGAATAATACTATATCTTTTAGAACGAAAATATATTTTTGACAACGATATTAGATTTTTTTTAAGGAGATTGGGTTTTCAACAACAAAATTAGGTTTTACTAGACCCAAAATAGGCTTTTTTAAGGGCATATGATACTTTACCATAAGAGAAATTTAGTTTCTGCAGCTTTACTTTCGCATATAAGCATATTTAAAATAGATTTTATTTGGAACTATGTATGCAGGGCTTAAATAGAGTTAAATTAAACAATTTTTTTAAATTTAAAAATTTAAATTACCTTCCTGTATCTCATTATACAAATTTAATTTCTATTATCGTGATAAAAAAATATTTTGTTACTTTATGAGCACTTAACTGATAACAACATTTATCGTTATGTATATTCTCGTAAATCAAACATAGCAATAAAACAATTAATCTTTAGTAATCGGTTCGTGTTTAGTATAAAAAGACGTGAAAAAAAGAATGTTCACTCATAGTTCAGAAAATTCTTGAGAAATCAATTTTTGAGCCTTCATCTAAAACAATGAAGAACGTTGTTGGCGTGCTACTCATTACTTTCGTAGTTTTACTGAATTCTATATGTGAGTAAAATATAATATTAATATTATAAACACGAACCATAAAAATGTAGAAAAATCGAGTGCTTAGTTTTGAATTCGATTTTAACATTGCTAATTTCAAAAAATATCGAATCAAATCTTTTGAAATTCTACGAAATTCCCGAAATTTAATTGCTAAAATGACGAAAAGCTATTGTTTCAGTCTACAGAAACAAACCTACAAACTTCCGCAATTTCTTTTTACAGATTTGAGTTCAGGAATGCCTCCAACACAAGAAAGCATTAGTCCTCCTCGACAACGTGTAAAACATGATCGTCCTGCAAGTATCCAATTGAGAAAGGGTCAAATTGTCAATTTACCGAATCATCGTACTTATACTTCACTCTCAAATAGTGTTGCTCTAGCATTTTATAATCCAAATACTGAAGTTGTAGCTATGTATCAATTAGGACCAGATGGTAAAATGGTTCATACCAAATTGGCACCTCTTCCTCACGATCCTCTACCTCCCATACACGAATAAAAACTTTATTTATTGAAAATTAATCTTACATATTTTTAAATTCTCATCAGCAGAGGTTTTAGATTTGTATAAAATTTTATTTGGTGTAAAATTTAATGAAATCATTAAAATTTTAAACGAAACCGAATATTTACAAATTTTATTTCTATTTGTTTCATCGAGAAATATTTTGTTACTTTATGAGTACTAAACTGATAACAATATTTACGCTTCTCTATCTTCTCGTGCCTCAAACATAGATTTAAGCCATTAAAGTTTAGTAATCGTATCGCGTTGAATATAAATATTAGGAATGTGGAAAAAATGTTCACTTATAGTTCAGACAGGGTTATTGAGAAGGTTTTTTTAGAACGAAATTTCTTTTTTTTTTTTTATATAAAACGTCATTTTGAACCCCTGATTTCCTTTGACTGTGAAGAGAGAAAAGGAATAAGTTATGTCACGCAACTTAAAGCTAAAAATCATCTCGGAAGAGGGCAACATTTCTTAATATTATAGGAGTTTCACGTTGTCCTCGTTGAATCTCAAGTTAGTTTCCACTCTTATTATTGCCTTCACCCGTTCCTCCCCTAACTCACTGATTCGCATATCTTTCTTAAAGTCGGTCTCAGGGAAAATAAACGCAGCCCAGTTTCATTATAAGTTTTCAAATCTTATTAAATTGCAAAATCGTGAGATGAGTTCAGAAATGATTATTGGGGATTGTGAAATACTAGAAAAGGAAAGTGAAGCATTATTAAGTTCACCATAGCAGTTTGTTAATCGTGATTGATTAATTTACAAGAAAGCGTAATAAAACATGACGAATGGTGAAAGCATGTAATTTTAAACAAGATCGATAGAAAGCATATATAAAAAATAAAGTGACTTCGGCTATTAAATATCAAAAAATCTCTTGATAGTCCTTTAATTAAAAAATCGAATTTTGGGTCTATAATTTATTGCAAACGATTTAATCCCTGTGTGATTAAATTTTTATGGAATGAAGGTTTTAAGCCCACTGCGTGGAATAGATTAAACTGCTTTTTCCTATGGACATTGTGGAGTTGTGTAATGTGTATATTTTCATTTACTACGAAAATCAATAAGCGTTGAATAAACGCGCCGTTAAATGAGAAGAGTTGAACGAAATTTCCTTATCAGCTTTAATGATTGTTGATAAACCAAAATAGAAATAGTCAAGCTAGCTAAAAATGTAGATTCCACTATAGTGCTAAAATTCAGCTTATATACTTAAAAAATAAAGATTTATTTGAACTAGAAGCACGCGAAGATATCCGTACATTTATCGATTTGAGCTCTGTCCTTTTTTCTTTCAACGTCATCTCCATCATTGGATTTTCTTTAGGCTTCACCAATTTTCTCATAAGGGCTCATCCACGCTTTGTTTAACCCAGTAGCGATTTGACTTTCGGTTTTGAACGTTAATACTATCTGAATATAGCCGGTAAAAGCACGAAAATTCGTATCAAAAGATCGAAACACGTGGATGACCTTTCGGCTCGCCTTCTGGTGGGTTTGAAGCTATCCGAAATCCACAAACCAGTGGACAGTTTCACATTTGATTAAAAAAGATTTGTGCAACGAGTTGGAAGAAAAAAAGCAATAAATACAGAGGTCGATTATATGACTTTTCACTTACAAACTTTTGTAATTTTGGAAAAAGTTAAAAGTTTCATAATCGCCCCCCAGATCCAAAAAGGAATGAAAATAATTTAATCTAAATGTGCCATCAATTGGAAAATATTTTTAATAATTCAAAAGTTTAATTTGTCGAATTTTCACTGCGAGAGAATTTTGACAATGTTTGATCTGCGAGACTATTTATAAAGTGATTAGGGTAAGTATATAGTCAGACAGCGAAATAGTCGAGGAAATAGTCCACAAGGAGGTAACAAAGATATATATCATAAAACTTGTATAGGAACTTTTCCTGTCAGATTACTTGGAAGACTTTGAAACGTCCTCAATTTCAAGAGAAAACTCAACTTTTCGATGTATTGCCTTTCCGGTAACTTTTTCGCGAAAACTAGCTTTTTCAACCCAAACTCAAGCAAGCAAGCGAGTGACCGTTCAGTAGAGAAGTTAACGTTTGTACATGACAAAGAGATAAATTTTTTTCCTGTCGAAAAATATTATGGAAAATAATGAATTTATATCAATTGATTACATATTTACAACAAAAGGGGAATAATAACAGGAAAGTAACTAATAAGAATATATTAAAAATACATTTTATCGATTTTCTTTCTACTTCCGGACGTGAATTCTACTACTAAATATAGTAAACGTATTCCAAGAGCTTCATTATCATAATTTAAAATTTTTTTTACTTTCATATATCGCTGAGCAATTTCTTCTGAGAGGAAGCTTTGCTCTTTGACTTTCAATGGCTCAAAGAAGAAACCCACCCTCAATTTTGAGATCTGCTTGTCGGGTCCCTTTGATTTATAAAAGACGGTAAACATTTACCGATGTATGAAAGTTCTTCTAATTCCAAGTATCGGTTATCGATATATATATATATACGTGTAATATTCCGCGAAATCATACATGTGAAAGATAGACTGTTTCAATGGGCGCTAGTCCATAAGACGAGTCGAATCGCTACTTCTAAAAATATAATATTGTAAAAACTTGCTTTATAGCTATTTTATTCCTAAGTTTAGAGAGAAATAGCGTCGAATAAGAAAATTCCACTCTCTTTTCAGCCCTCATTTTCCAAACTCATTTAAATATTTAAATAACTAGCAACTATGATTAATTTCCCCATTTGCACTAGATTCAAAGAATTCTAGATACTTTCCCTTTAAATTTTTTAAATTTCATAAAACCGCAGTAACTGATAAAATCCCTCAGTAGATGAATCTTTTTCTCATTGCTGTATGCTGCTCAAAATGTATTTTATTTATTTATTTACCATAAAATCACGTCCCGTATTTGCTACAACGAATATAATCTGAAGATTACATTAAAAATAATCAAGTTTTTAATTTACCTCGAAAGGGGAGAGTGTGAAGTGATTCTTCATGCTCTTGATTGATAAATGAACTTTAGAATTTTAATTAAAAATCCATCATCCGCTATGCCATTAGTAAAGGGGTAGTATCTACAGCAATACAGTGACATATATATAATATATGTGTGTATGTGTGTTTCCGAGGTGAAAACGATTCGAGGGCGAGAATATTCTCAGTTCGTGTTTCTATTACGTCGAATGGAAGTTTCAGCTTGAGAAATAGTATTCTTTTTCTTTTTACCTCTTTTTATCCCTCTTTTTATTTGTCTCTCTTTTTTCTCCTCCCACCTTCCTGTCATTCCTGTCCAAAATCGTAACTGTGAATGACACTATTAGGATATCAGTGACTTTTCCTCCATGAAAAATTTAAATTGTGTTATTTCTTTTTAACTTTATATTCTTCTTTCTATTTTAAAAAAATGCCATTTAATATTCAAGAGATCTTGAGTTTCTTTGCAGTATTCAAGTTTCCCACTTGTTTTATTCAATAGTATCAAAATAGCTCTTTGAAAAGTTATCTCACAAAAAAAAATAAAGTAATGAAATCCTGATATAACAATACTGTCATTTTATCAGTTTTTCCTTGGATATTTCAACAAAGTGAGAATATGCAGAAATCGAAACTGGATGAAATTGAAATCTGCATCCACTTTTTACTGAGTGTGAGAAATCTCTATATACTGACATACAAAAAAGATCAGATAGCAGGGATTGATGCGTCTATTATCCCTTTGTTGGATATTTCCTCTTTTAAAAATGCAACACCTATCGAATCTCTTCATTCTTGTGAAAATCGCTCTGTCTAGACCGCATTCAAGCACAAATTTAGTTTTTCACACCATTCCGCAAAAAAAAGGTGCAAGCATTGTCGAATTCGGATATTGAAATTTCAGGGTATACGACACAGAAAGATAAGTATGATGAGTGCAAAAAGAGCCTCTTTGAGTTGTGTTTGAAGCACCGAAATAATCATGACGAGATGCATATATCTGTATCTCAATTTAGGGAGGATTAAAAACAAATTTTTGTTTAAAGACTCACCGATTGACTCCCACGTTTCGAACTCGAAAGTCCAAGGCGGAGAAGTGATAAATTTCGAGCACTGGCTCTCAGGTGCCCCCATCCATTCCTGACTTGCTGCTCCATCCGTTCGTGTCTGTAATAAAAGTTACACAGTTTATTAATTCAAGTATTCCACGATAGTTGAGATAATAAACAGCAACCTTGACTTTCCACAGAAAATGCAGTAATAATTTTTTAAAATCTACCGAGTTTGCTAGATTGCTTTGAGAAGACCTCATATTGTATCTGGTAAGAAAAACTTTTTACTTAGTTATGTGAAAGCGAAACTACATAAATACAAAAACTTTTGCGAACTTTCAGAGTCTTCTATTACTGAATTTATTGTACGTTTTACTGTCTTTATTGTTTTTGTATGCATGAAAAAAGGAGCAGTACATAGTTTTAGATCCTTCATGGATAAGAATTTATCTGAATTTCCTGAAGCGTGAATATAATATCTATAGATAAATGAGCCATTCTCAGACAAATACGACTAAAAGTTCCTTTCTTTTCATTTTCAGCCTTCAATTCCCTTCATCCAATTTCTGCTTTTCATTATCGTTTTATTGAATCTTAATTAGGAAAATCAAGATGGAAGTGAGGTTTAATCGATAAAGATACTTTTGGAAAAGTTATATCATTCAAATTAAAGCACCAAGTAAAAAAAAACTGCAAATTTTTTTTTACCTCGCACTAAATTATACGAGATCTTGCCTGGTACTAGAAATTTACATATTACAGAGTTATAAATCCTCTCAGTAAAAAAAGTAAAATGAATTTAAACCAGTTAGATGACATTTTTTAAAACAGAATTTTCACTGCTTCTGTTTTATCACGATTTCAATTGAAAACGGCATGCTTTTACCAAGAAACACATTGCCAATGTCGTGTGGTGTATGTACTTGAATTCTCTTGAGTACTCATATCACGGAAGTAACATAGAATGGGGCCAATAAAAGTTTTGACCACTCAGTTCACAAACTTCGCAGCCTCTCCATTTCACCTACGATTCCCAGTGGAAAAACTCATTGTATACATTACACACATCAGAATAATGGAATATGTGTGAAAACTGATCTGAACTTCCGAGGAAAAGTGTTATTAATGCCTGGAGAGAAATTCCTATCGAGACCTATTGAAAGTTTGCTTAAAAAATAAAGTGTTCTACAGTTGTTTGAAAAGTTACTATTTTTTAGAAGCATCAAGGGTAACGCGTTACACGGTACATTATGAAGACGTCTAGAATGAAGAATAGGATAATGAAAACGATTTTTCAAAGAGGTGAATAAGAAGACGCCCAACTCCTTAATTTCCAGACTTTTTCTTTTTTCCAAGAGCGAAGGAGTGATTTGTTACTCGATACAGTCTATTGACTTTCCTTGTCCATGCTTGCGAGTAATTTATTATTCCTTGAACGAAACGTATCTGGAACAAATATCCGATCTCAAAGCAATAGGGCGTGACATGACTTCCTCTACCACAAAAAAATTTTCAAAAATATATATTATCTCTTTAAAAGGTGAAGCTTGAGATAAATTTCTCAACTTGATCGTTTCTTTACATAACGATAAAGTGAAGTTAATAGAAAGATATTATTTATAATATAAGATTCTCATAGATAAAAGCTTTGAAAATAAAAGGTACATTATAGATTAAATCATAATTAATTATTATTTATAAAAGATTATCTATTACTTGAAACTCTAATTAGATACTCGCAATTGGTATCTTGATATCGTCTCTAATCCGTTCTAGAATGTTCCAAAGCACTTCCTCTTGAGGGATTTGGCTCTGGAACTCATTTTAAGTTCCTAATATAGGTTAAGGGCATATGTTACTTATTATAGAAGCAAATTTAGTTTCGCCAACTGGTAGTTCACAAAAATAAATATTTTTCACTAAAATTAGATCATTTATCTCCGTCTGTACGCAAAGGAGGTAAATGGATCTGTTTAGCGAGAAATATTTATTTTTGGGAACGTAGGGTGGGCGAAACTAAATTTGCACTTATGGTAATTAAGTCCTTAACACATGTCCATAAATCTTCTTCAAATTCATAGAATACTATCTATGCAAAACTAAAGGCTATTTTCCCTAACAATTCTCTGACTTCTCTGACACGTGGCCACCCTGCGATTTGAATCTTTCATGTAATTGATTTCAATAATTCCTTGTTATAAGAAAATCAGAAAATTGCTTTAAGTGTCCAGAATTTCCTTCAATGGAGTTTATATATATAGGACACAAAACGATAGTAAGATCGTACGTCGTGACCTTTTTATGCTTTTCGTCCCAGGTCAACTTCTTCTTCCGCCGAAAAAAAAGAACTAACGCAAAAAAGGAGGACCAATGACCAGAGGGCAATTCGATAAAGTTTCCTCAAGCGGAAAACTGTGTTCTTCTTATCGCACTTTTCACAATTTACGTGAAAATGATGTATCTACTGACACCTCGTTCTATAGCGATTGATAAGATTTCTTGACTTAAAGAGATAGGATATATACAAATTGAAAATCACATATCAAAAGTTGTAATACATTTTTCTACTAAATAATTAAATTTATTTTTTAGATCAATAATACTGATGAAATTTGAAAACTATGTACACTGTAATTAAGTGAAAATTTATAGTCGTGTATTGACAAGGCAAAATTGCCACTTTTCCAATAACATACACTCTCTCTAAATATTATTCTGTCATTGACAGACAATAAACTTGATTAACGGATAAATGTATGTGCATCCCTAATTAGAATATTGATTTTGGTAATTTTGTTAGTACTTCAGCTGCCATTCAAGTTTCAAATAAAATTTGAATAGATGGTTAATAAATAAGAACCTCTGAATTTTATACCGAAAAGCATTAAATAGAAAAATTTTTAATACAATTTTTTTTACTTACTTCCTGCCCACTCGAGGTGTCTCGGAAACATCTTCGTCAATGACTGCTTGGGTTAAAACAGGAAGGCTACTTGCCTCGCAAGGCGGACTGCTTAAATCTAATAAAAAGGAACAAAATGTCAAAAAGATGTATGCTATGGAAAAAAAACATTCTCTTAATTAATTAAACATACATCTAGAAAGTATTTTTTAGTTATTTACCTATTGAAGAATCATAGTGATCACTGTGGCGTCCATACAAAGCATTTTTTGCAGAAATAGTGTGTGCCCTCCTTCTAAGGTTTGACGTCTGCAAAAAAAAAAAAATTACATGAGCATTTAAAAAACTTCAAGCATTATGTCTACAAAATATTACCCATGAAATTCCCGAACAATTCTCAGTCAAGTTTAATGCTGGTTCAATTAATTCAGTTTAATCAAGGATGCTTTAATTAAATCATTGGAGTCATTGTGTAACCTATGCAAATATACATTGTTCGATTATTAATTTTAAATTTAAATAAGTAATTAATTTTCATTTGGCTGAAATACGACACATAAAATCATAACATAGTCATAATTGTCTAAATAAACGGGTAAACAAAACATAAAGCTTATCAGCAGAACGTTTTACACTTTGTTGGGTTATAATAGGTAAGATATATAATATTGTATAAAATGTAGAAGTTACGGATGAGGAAATTCAGGCTTGCAAGTGCACTTTGAACGGCCTCTTGAATGTGCATTGTACCTAGGTATATAGCTCAAATAGAAATTCAAATAGCTGCAGTATCTACTATGCCATTTAACACAGATCGTGGCGCACTTGTAAATGGCATACGTAACCGAACTAAATGCAAAATCATTGGTTTTAGCATATTGAATACATCAGAGAGAGAGAAAGAGAGAGAGAAAGAGAGAGACAGAGAGAGCTAGTATATCTCTAGTATCTCTATGATATTAAATTTTCAATAGTTATGTCAGAACCAAAAATAAAACATAAAAAAATGCTTTTTTTACATTCTCACACCAGAGAAGGTACAGATTTGCATAAAATTATATTTGTATTAGATTTGCGTAAAATTTGACTCCTTTCTGGACAAAACTTTTCCTTTCACCTTTTAATTTTAAAGAGTAATCCTGCAGCTGTGGTAGCTCTCTTTGTAAATTGAAATTTTTCAGTCGTATGCAATATTCCGCTACCTTTCTGTTCAGCTGTGCGCACGGCAATATTTACCCTTACTTATCACACGAAAGTGCCTTTTAAATATAACTTTTTTTAGCAGTCATCATCAAATAGCTAACTAATCAAAAGTGAGACTGAAAATTCTCCTACAATTTTTAAACATGAAAAGGGAATTTACCCGAAGAATTACAAATAAGGTCAAACATATTTTATCATCAAAGACAGATGACCCCCAACCTATATGGGCTTTCAAATTTCTTTTCTGCCACCTTTATCACGAGTAGGTTATCGCACGAAAACGAATCGTAAAGCGAAAAACATTTTTATGATTATTATGGCCAAGGAAAGTGATGTATACTGCAGTTCTCGTATTCAGTGATTTAAGATAATGGAGGTCACCTGAGACACCATATATATGTACTTTTTTCCTAGAAAAAAAATCTTATTCTCTTTTACCATCATATAGCATGTTGAATATTTTAATTTAAATGAAATTAGAATTTTACGAAATGCTTCAGCAACTGTGATTAAAATATTTTATGATGGTGAGGAATTGAGCAAGAATGAAAAAAATTGAATTTGAAGGAACTGAAGACAGATTGAAGAAGAACCGATTTTTCACGAAGCACTTTCTGTGTACTTAGAACGTAGAAGAGGGCGTGCAACATCAATATCCATTTCCCTAATTTCCTTTCAGACCCTACACCTCCACTCTAATATCGGTTACAATTCTTGCGGTGCCGTTAGCTTGCCCGTTCGGCGCCCTCCTCCATTAGGGGTATTGTCGAATTTTTTCATTTGCTTTTTTTTCTCGCGCCCTTTTTACGACGAGGTCATTGGTGTCGATGTCACAAACTCTGCTGCGTAAAATGTGCACTCAAACGTGATATGGACAAAAGGCCATAAAATATACTTAATGTACACGTATATATAAATCCGAAAAATCAACGCAGCCAGTTGTTTTCAATAATACTACGCCATTTAATGGTTCGTCAAAAGATTTTTCAGAAAATTGGTACTTTTACTTTTTTTCTTGAGAAACAATACATGTTATATCTGCACTGCAGTGAATTTAGGTGAAAAGTTTCAGACGTCTAATCTGATGATTTCTTTTAGATTTTTTTGAATAAAAATATCAACAGTAAAAATTTTCCAGTTTCCAGAACCTAAATCTTGAAAATCTTTTGAATTCTTTTTAAATTCATTAAAATAGAATTAGAATAAAACTTCGAACCTCATGAAAGTGAAATTCTTTTAATGAGTTCTTCAGAACTCATTTTAAAATCCCATAAAATTCCTTAAAATACTTTTAAAATTCAGTAAGTTTAAAAAAAATAAAAAAAAAACTTGTCGGTCACTGGTGTGCAATTCTTCTTTCTTTACTATTAAATGAACTATACCACACATTTGGTACAACCGGTGCATTCCTTTTCACATGTATATTTGAGGTGTGAAAATGAAATGGAGCAGCTATATAAAGTGAAGGGGTAAACGGGTAAAAGCGCGAGAAAATGAGAAAAGCGGAAATAGAAACAGGGTAGCGATTTACGGATGATTTCAAATTCCCAGTTTTTTCCCGTTCAATAAAATTCACAGTCATTTCCTGGTCATTCTCGGTTTCCCGATAAATTGTGGTTATAATAGTTATTGAAGTTACATTTAAGTCAAGCTCTTGATAAATACAAATGAAGCAAAGATAATTCTTTACTTTATATAACTTTAAAAAAAGAGTCGTTCTACTAATTATGTTTTTCTCACGTCCATTCTTCTTCGTTTCTTAGTGGGTCAAAGTAGAGATGAAGATATAATAAAAGCAGTCAACAAGAGTTGAAGATATATCTGAAAATAGCTAACAATTTCGACGAAGAGAAGGTGAAGCAACGATTGTGCAATTTCATGTTATTTCTTCAAGAAGTTACTCGCGTAAACCCTCGAGTACCTCTAATCCCAGACGACGACTATGTGGGTCGGAAAAGTGCATTGTATATATAAAAATATATATATACATATAACTATATATTTTTCACCCGTATTGTGAAATTCATTTATTTTATTTTCAGAACCCGTGAAAATATTGAATTCTAAAGATTCGCGTAATTTATCAATCTCGAAAACTTTTTTCTTCGTTATACATATTATAGTTAATGGTGTAAATAATTTTCATAATTTGACATTACATGCTACTACTGAGAATAAGCTCATACAAACAAGTAGTAATTTATGAAGCGAATAACAGAACATACCATCTTGCTGCATTTGAGCGTAAACAGTTCAGAGTAACTTATGGTTCGATTTCTATGTATATGCCACGGAGGAAATTGTAGACCGTATATCGATAGAGACAGAAGCCATAACTTTAGTGAAATACAGAAACGAATCCTACATCCAACCCATATATACTTCTGTCTTTACTGATCCTCTCAATTTATTAAAGATTTCATAATATTCATAATATTCAGAAAGGAAATTACTTTGCCTTATTTCAATAAATTATATATTAAAATGATACTTAATCTTGATTAGTATCAAAATTAGAAGTTTTTTTATATTTACTTGTAATCAGTCTTTCTTCGGCAAATAACGAATTATTTCTTTTGTACTATCATTAGTAGGATTTATCTGAATAATTTTTGAAGTCTCACTATGAATCTTAAAACCTCGTGCAAACTGTACCAATTGTTTTAAACTTTACAAACTTTACCTCGTCGAATTAGGAAGGACAAGTTATGGAGTTTTAGGCCAACTTTATGCACAGACGATGAAAGGAATACTAGTTATAGAAATCGATCGATTATTATTCCGAGGCGAGTTTACTGGAATTGGAAAAGGCTTTAAAAGTTTTTATGAGTATCTATATTTTAACTAGAATTTATTCCAGAAATATGAGTTTTTTAGATTTTTTACATTCCCAGTGTAAAATTTGTTGACTATAAAATAACGCTAAATTAATAAATTTTTGATATCCAAATGAATTGTAATCCTACAATACAAAATATAATTGAATGAAATAAGATACATTTTTTTCTTAATCTGCGAATGCAATCTGCTATCGTGATGGGAAATGGGGGATTCACAATTTAAATTGCACTTATTCTTGTTCACTATAGAAAAAGCGATGAGAATACTGAAAATATACGTATTTTCAGAAGCCAGCTGCAAAGCTCGCGAAACGTCTTTGTGAAATTTCGCTACTAGGTTTCTTATCGATCTCCTTGAGACTCGAGATAGGTAATCCTTTAAAGCTTCCTTTGATAAACTCTATTACGTCATCATAGAAAATCATTTATTTATATGCCGATTAAGTTTCAAGGATTTTAAGAGATTTCAATCGACTAGCTTTAGCGAATTTCGAAAGATTTAAATGATTTTAAGGAAGTTGAAGAGATTTTAAAACTATTCAGAAGAGTGTAAGGATTTGCAAGAAATTTTACAGGACTTTTAAGAATTCAGGATTTGGTGGGATTTTAAAGTTTCTTTTCAAAGGATTTGAAAATAATTCAAAAGATTGCAAGACATTTAACATTTTGATACGCTTCTACTTAAGCAAAAGAAAATCTTAAAGTTTGAATAATATTTTGTTAACAGTTTCGCGCGTATTTTACAGTAAACACATCTGTACATTTAAGCACACAGAGGAGGCATTTTCAAATATAATCTTTTCACGCATGAACACTTTATTGACTTCTAGATGTTTACGCTTCTCTTATCAAGAATTATGCCACGTGTCAATAAGCCTGAATGGCGGAGATGGTCGCAGAGGTCGCAGGTGTGCGAATATTGTTTTTTGATTCATTAATTTTTGAACCCCTGCGAATATTCCCCAAATTATCGTGGATCAAATGAATCAAGTTCATAGAGGTTGTCAAAAATTGATTGATTAACTATTTCTACACAGTAATGTGTGTACTTAGAAAACAAAATCAACTAGAATCTCAAATAACTTTTGAAAGTGAATCTGCTTGTATTCAATAGTTTATATTTATTCAAGATAAACTTTATTTTCCACACGAAAATAATGTCTAAAAATAGATGCATGATATGACACTTTTCCAATCGCAAAACTCTATCGGAAATGATGAATTATTTACGTGATTCTATCCATATTTTGAGAAAGTTAACAACTATAATCGTACCATTCATGCACAATTAACGTACCGAGTGAGTTCTGATAATTTTGAGCTTAATCGGCAAATAGAAGTTAAACGTGCTTAGAAAGTGGTACAAGGCATTTAAGCTACTATAGCAATGTGTAGGTATTTGTAATAATGAGTGGGGATTTAATCCTAAATCTGGCTACTCACATAAACACTCGTTAATGCAAAAATAAAGTAAAATAAATAAAATAAAGAGGACTTAGTGTCAAATTAAAGGCATGTGGTAATAACCATAAGAGCCAAAAGTTTCCCCAACTTTACGCTCGGAATAATAAATATTTTTTTCTAAAAATAGACCATTTACCTATATTTATCATATTTATTATTCAAAGCGTACATTTAGGGAAATTAAATTGCTCTTACGGTAAAGAATCACATGCCCTTAAAAATCCTTTCTCCCCATCTCCCCCAGTAGTAATATTAATATTTTTGATTAATTTAGAAATGTAATTAATTGAATTAATTAATTGCAAATTCCCTTAACTCGAATTTTCAGGAATTATTTCCTGATATGAAAATCCACAGTTTTAGTTTATTCAGGAAGGTTATTTACTCAGGACTGAGGAACTATGAGGATAGAGAGAGCACTCTAGCTATATATGGAGCTTCCTATATGTCAACGTGTACACACAAATACGATTAACTGCAAGTATATGTAGCCAACATTTCTACATGGCATTTAATACGAGCGCAATATGTAGAGAAAACGTGACGCTTCTCGCCTATATTGTTGAGATAACCTGGGAGGACTTGATAAAGAAAAAAGGAAAAGGAGTGCAGAGAAGTCGGATTAGGAAGAAAAGAATTTCGTGAAAGTGTAATCTTTTACAAGAAGCAAAGAAAAAAGAAAAGCCGTGCATTTTAAATAAAATCCAATGGTAAAAAATTTTATCCAATATAAGAGGAGTAATAGGTATTTACAGAGTGGCGTTTTGTCAGAAAATAAAATTTCAAATTCCCGATCAATAATTCCCGGTTATCCCATAAGCTGGAATTTAGAGCGATTAAAAGTAAACTTCCTGATTTATTAAAAAGAGAGTATTTATTTGATGTTCTCTTCCCATTGCAATTTCCGATGCATGCAACTCCCACACGTCGCGGAGGAGATTAATGTTTAAACAAACATACAGAATTTAAAGCATTTAACGAGACATTGCTGTTGGTCGCACAGTTCATAAAACTTGAGCTCTCATTCTCTTTTAATATCTCATGCATTTTCATATTATGTAAATAACGCCCTCAGAGAGGAAATCTTTACATTTGCACAGATGTTTCGTAACATCTGCCTCAAGTGTTTTACATTTTTTTGCTATGCGTGCTTTATTGAATCCATCAGCTAATTTCTAAATCAATAATCCCAAAAATGTATAATAAATAACTTTGGTACACATTTTGATATAGACGAAATTATATTTGTTTCGCGAATTTATTACGAAAATCTATAAATAATTTCAGAGTAATTCTGATGTGAATTATTAAAGGGGTTTTAATTGATATATTGAAAACTCTGAGATTAAATTTCGACATTTTGTATTAAAAAATTTAAGCTCTGATTCCCAAATAAAAAGTTGTTTTTTTTAAATACAGTTCGCAATTAATTAAAATCCATCTTTGGAGACTACAAGTAAAAGCAGGAGAGCTCGCAATTACATTGGAGAGGGACAGGTTGATGGAAAAGCTACGAAAACTCATCTTCTTCGTGATGCCTAACGTACTTCAACTCCACAACCTTGTCCTTTTTTGGTATAAAAATCGTAGCTGTGGTTGGAAAGCTTGATTCAACTCCCCATCTCATATCATACACGCTGCCGAAGCAACTCTCCTCATACAGAGGGAGAAAATGAAGTGAGCTTCAGCTCTACAAAACTTTCAGATGAGATTGTTTACTTTTTTCAATGATCTTGTCGTATATTCTACTTTCAAATAATAATCCGACTTTTCCATCAGGAATTTCTGCCTCTTTTTATGAATATTAGAGAATATTCTCTCTCTTAAAAGGTTCTCATTTGGTATTTTAATATTCCGATTTTCTATTTTCATTTATAAATTTGAACAATAGTATCGAATATTCTAAAGACTGTTTTGATTATTATTCGGATGTTTTTTATGCATTATTTTCAAAGAGTGCTATAAATTAGGCTGACACTTGAATCTCCATCATTCACTTTCTGGGTTTTAGGCGAGTCACTCTGCTTTAAAGTTAGATCATTAATTATTCTGACGAACATGAGAATGTTGCTGAGTAATTGTATGTATTATGTCCCTCATCAAATTCATCTTGCAAAAAAACAAAGGCCATGAGCCTTAAGGACTCTCAAATGAAGTACAATATTGGTTTCAGATTGCGATAGCGATTTCAAATGATTTCCAACTCCAAAGCCTTGTTTAAATGTTAAAATGAATGTAATTTTTTGAAGCGATAGGGAATCTACTAAAATTTTCCCACGAAATTATGGAAAAATTATTGGGTTACAACAAATCTTGATAATTTAAAATTCAATTTTCATATGTTGATATGTTGAATTAATAAACTTAATTAATTCTGCTTTTAGGTAAAACAATTTAATAAGCAACATAGTGATTGGTACCTCGCAATTATTCGAACATTTAAGCCGTATTATCACTGACATTGATGTTTGTTCCATAATTAATGTTGATTAATTAGTGATTCAGTTTGTTTAAGATTATTATTTTTTCTTTTCACTTTTTTCTTATTATTTCCAATCGCTTGAGTATAAATTATAGCACTAGTTACGTGATCATAATGCATTTATGATCAAATACCTCGGTATCAATCAGATCAATATGGAAAGCAATCAAGTACTTTCGTCAACCGACCAGAAAATTTAAGTTCCTAAGCTTTATGGGCATGTGTGCACTTTCCTACGAGAATGGAAATTTGCAAGCGAAGCAATCAGAAAATGATGAAGAAAATATCCCTCTAAAGTAACTTTTTAAAATCAGATTGAAAGTGCCCTAGAAAATCATGAAAACTTATTTTCATATGTAGAAAAAAAATGTTTCTAGCCATAATCAAAATTAAAAAAAGAAAATTTTCGACCCACTCTAATAAAAGATAAAGAAAAGAGAAAAACTATCTCTAAAATGTGAATAAATAGAAAGCAAAAGGAAAGACTCAGGTTGTGATTCTTATCACGACAAAGACTCTGTTGATTGTCCGAACGACCTGTATACCATCGTTTCCCTCCAAGCCAATCAATTCATACGAGCCTTTTATTCTATTTCCTATCTGATGACATATCTATAGTTTGTGCTTTTGCCATAAAACGTATCTATACGTGCTATGCGACTACAAAGTCGATGAATTAAATTTGTTCGCAGATATATCCTACCAAAGTTAGCAGGCGACTCGATAAAAAAAAAAGAGCTACTCACTAACACATAAACTCGCAACTACCAAATCATTGTGATGAACCCTTCAAAATGAGAGGAGTATGTATGTGAAAATTGCTAGCACGTACCGAATCCAAAGCTTTTCAAATGAGCTATAAACCCCTGGGGCGATTTGATAAAAAAAATATGGAAAGATAGAAATTTCAATGATTTAAAATTGTGTAAAATGTGGAAAACTGAACCACATAATACATACCTCATAAACTCATTCGGTCTATGGACACTTGAAATTAAATAAAAAATGTAAAGCGAGTTGCTTTTCACGAAGTTCCACAGAGTTTGTTAAAATTGCAGACAGCAATCGATATATCCGGTAGAAGAGAGGAAAAAGACAAGAGGCCTTAGCGAAACTCCCGCGGCCCACAAACAAAAGCAAAACTTACTATCTTGCACCAACTATATTAGATATGAACGTCTCTTTCTTTCTCCTCCAAATAGGTTTCCCAAGCAGATTCATACAAAGTATGCGGCATTACTGCAGAACTCCTTTATTCCTATATGCGGCTTTGAATATCGGGATTTAATGTAATATATCTCAAAAACTTTTCGAGAAAGTTAACTAAATTCAACAAAGTTCAGATAGACAAATGTATACAGCATCGCCATTCAAGAGGATTTTCTATAAGAAAGAAGAATGAAACCCTTTTCAAAACGTCCTAAATTTAGATTTCATGAAGATAAAGGGGCACTTCCGGGAATGAAGAAAGTTAGTATTTAACTCGGGAATCGACGTCTTAATTAATCTTAGACTTCGGAGAGTTTAAAGGATAAAAGGAAAGAGCAAACAAGATGAGAATGAAAATCTGTCTGCGATTACAATCCCCACAAACAAATAAGACGACGACAATAAAAGGTAACATTGTATTGTGTTGAAAATACAAGTTCAACTGGAAGCTTCTTGAACAACTTAAATGATAATATGAAAAGAATTCTAAATAAATCAAAAGGATCTTAAACAAATAATAATAAAAATTCAAAGTGAATTAAAAAAATTCAATATTAAAATGAACTTGAGAAATTTAAGGAGAATTGGGGATTTGCTTATTACATATTTTAATTATCCCCAAATTTTTTTCAAACCGGAAATGACTCGGAATTATACTATAGTACCCAATATGAATCATTTTTCAGATGATTCAACTTTATCAATTAGAAAAATAGGTGCAAAGATAACGACTTGCGATTACTGTAATTAGATTTCCAGTCATATATCCCGGGGTTTTCCCAACTTCCCGGTCAAGTCGCCACCCTGGTAACAATTGTCACGAAATCATGTAAAATCTGTTAAAAATAATAAAAATTTCCTCACAGAATATTTGTCGAGAAGACTGTGGGTCCTGGTGATGAGTTTTCCAGGATAAAGTTCTTCCTCATTGTCAGATATAAAAGATTCGCTGTCCTCGAGGATGGGATCATTTTCCGCCAATGATGACAGACTGTTATACCATTGAACACTTCTGGTTCTGTAAGGTTTCTTTTCTTGAGTGTGGTTTAAGTCCTTGCTAAAGCTCAAGCTCCTTCGTATGGGTTGTAAACCTCGATTTATCGCCGCCGGCAACTCGGCACCCCCTTTTATCAGTGCTCCGAGCTTACGACGAAGCGACGGCTTGCGGTCGAGCTTGCAACTTCCTTCCGCTGCGAACTGATTGAACGCTTGACCTGAATCAGATCCGCAATGGGTTCAAAAGTCACCAATCGTATTAACTTCTTTCTTAATCTTGAGACACTGAAATTCTTCATCATATACTGATTCTCTTTTATTTTTTCCCCTAAATATAATCTCCTTTATTTTAAAAATCTTTGTAATCATATTAAAGAGCATTTTAATTGACAGAAAAATATTTAGCAATCAGCAGAGAGAAGAAAACTTGTATTGTTTGTTAAAAAAATATTTTAAGTAATTTTAAGGAATCTTTGAAGAATTCAAAGACGTTGTGAAATTTTCAAATACTTTCCTGAAATCGTTTTTAAGACTTTCTAAAAATGTATTTAAATTTCGTGCCCGTCACGATTACAAAATCCACAATTACATTATGTTTCGGTTAGCATATTACAATTTATCTAAATCGTTTTGTAAATTTGATGATGTGTCCACCATAGAATCGAATTTCAGTGTCTCAGTTTTGTAACCTGATCCCGGGTGAAATTCCAAACACACCTGATTCCAGCTTATCGGATAGCGTTGGCTCTTTTGACACTTTGCCGGGAATCCTTACTTGAGACTCTGGGGCTTCTTCAGTCGAATTGACAGTTTTCAGAGTCTTCTTATTCCCCACTTTTTTTGAAATGGACTTCTTTTTCTCTTTCTTCAGCGTCATAGTTGTAAAGGATCCAGTGCACTTTTGATCTTCAGTCAGAAAAACCTGATTGTCTTCAACTTCGAGCCAGTCAAGCTAGAGTAATCCCATGTCGCTTCATTGAAAATGCTGACAAATAGAACTCGCTGAAAAATCCACTCTTTCAACCATTTTTCACTACATTACACATCCATTACTTCCACTTTAGAAGCACGAAATTAGTCGCACTAATATTTCGATACTCCTCGATGCAAATCACTGCACGATTTTCAAAGTTCTCATCCAATCTCGAACGCTTCGAACATCTAAAATTTTTTCAATTTGTATCAATCACACACTTGACATTTTTCACTAATTGTATTGCTAAGTGAAACCCCAATTAATAAAAAGTAATTAGTCTGATTCTTCGTGATTCTCGTTACTAACTGATACCAACTCGTTAAATTACATTCTCGTTTCTTCATCGCAATTTATTGCACTTATCTGATATCCTTGAAAGCTCTTCTATCTCCGCATATGTCTCGCTACTTGAAAATTTTTAATGTATGTTGATTATTGATCTGTATGTGTACACTATCGATTATCTCTATCATGTTTGAGCTCTGCTTTTTTTGTTTAATTAAAGTCTCTGGAGACAAAATGACTCTCGTGATTATATTATTGTCTCTGTTACTGTTTCTATAAGAATAAGCGTTATAATAGTTTAGACTCAAGACTCTATAGTAGAAAATTTGCATCCAGCTTATTGGGTATTGAACAGTTTCTATCTAAATTAGATTTCTCACAGAGTTGACTCGCTGCAAAATTTAAATTTAAGATGAACCGTCAGATAAGTTTCGATGCCTTTCTATCGTCGTTTATTTGTCAACTGCGAGATCTCATTTGAGATTTCCGCTAAGATCGAATATTTGTGTTTCCAATCAATTTTAACGAATTTATTAAAAAAAATAATTTTAGCTGAATTCGAATAAATGAAAATTGAAGTTTGTGTCTATATCTGAACTAAAACTGAAATCTTCCACGTTTTACCCACTGCTAAAAACTGACTGTAAATTCAACTGCACTTACTCTTGATTACTTAAAATTGTTTCAGTTGACATTCTACATATTCTCAAGAGATAACATGAAAAGTTTTGTTCCACTCTATCAAACAAAAGGGTAAAATCCCTACTGGCAAGCACATATTTCCTTCACTATATTATTCTCAATACATATATGTATTAATTAACATATCAGCTATTCAAATAAAAAAAAAACAACGAAAATTGGACAACAATAAAAGTTCGCAATCAGAGTAAAAGTTTCCGTGTTTGTTTTTGTACTACATTTGTTTGGAGTAACAATTATTGTATTCTATCGATTTTTTCTTTTGTATAAATATTTTTATGGCATTTTAAAAAAATTCAAGGTCTCTTATTTCAAATATTTGTAAAGTGTTTGACATTTGTCACCGTTTGTCGATTTACGTAACAGCTCCCATTAAATAAAATTAAAATGATAATAGTATAAACAACTGTCGTAATTTTGATAAACTATTCGTCTATTGACGCAACTCAATAATTGTTGCTTATATCGTAGTCGATAGCGAAGAAAACTTTTACTTTTGAAATTAATTCTACTACTGGAATTTTTTACAAATATTTAAGCCGGATAACATGTAATGAGTATAAACGAATATTTACTGTAAACTTAATCCTCAAATTAATTTTATATTAAATTAAATTAATTCAAGTGATTTTAAGGGATTAATAAAGATTTGATGAGATTTTAAAGTTTCTTTTTAAAAAATTTCAAAAGATTTCAAGAGATTTAATGCTAGGCAGCATAATTGATTTTTCATACTAATTACCCTTCCACTACTGGCATTATTCTACATATGGTACGTACGGTACTGCGAGTCTCGTTATCTCTAACAGTCAGAAGTGTTCAGATCGGAAGTGTTCAGAAGTCATTATTTTTTAACAAGTCAGCTTGTTTATTGGCCTACTGCTCTGGTTCTACTCACTAATTATAAAAAGTGTCTATAATATTAATTTTAAGATCATGATTTTTAAATACATATAGAAATAGCTTTTTCCTATACGTATACTGCGTTTTTCATCAATTAATAAAAGGACCGGAATAATTTTCATGATTCGTAACAGTTTTATATAGGCTTTCGTGATAGCCATGCGATCCTGATACATATGATCGCGCTCGATCATCCTCGGTTATTTTCGAGCAGGATCGAGCTCTCTCATGCCATCAAACGTCACGGTTTCCCTTTCTCACTCGCTTTTTCACTCAATTTCAAACTATATTCATCAATTTTGCGAGAGATCGCGTGACAAACATAGTTTGAATTCAACTGATGTGAAATAAGTACCTAGCATTGAATGAAATTATTTAAATTTGAAGTTTTTCAACGATTTTCGTATATTTAGAAGTATTCATCACCGCTATTTATAAATGGAATTTATATTTATTGAATTAAACATTATTATTATCATTATTATTATTATTAAATGTATATCTCGGCAGATCATTGACACTTATGTATCTTTATCAAGACACTTGCGATTTTTAGGTGAAGGTCTAAATTAAATTATTAATTTTATAAACAGATTAAATTGAAACTTATGGAAATTTAGAAATTCTTCTATTATATTGTCAGTGCATCCCAAGGTCGATAGGTCAATATCGCAATAGGTCAAGTATACCAATTTTTAAAACTTTGATCATTAATGAAAAGATTATTGGAAAAGAGATAAAATCGTTAGAGGTAAATTCCAAGTTTCTTATTTGTGAGTCACTATATGTACAAATTGTACATGTGTAACATTTCCGGGAACACCCTGTATATACTCAAGGCCTCAACAATCTGCTAAAATACTATTGAAATTTTCCTTTATTTTCTCAATGCTAATTCATAATCATGCATGACTCTTACCGCTTCTTTTTAAGTTCTTTTCAACATTACGAATATTTACATTAATTTGAATATAAGATCTAACGTTATATTTGAGGACCTATGTATATATATATATATATATATATATTAATTCAACTGAAAATTGAACAATGTTTACAATATAAACCTTTAAATTAGGATAAACTCACAGGAAAAATAATTCTTTTCCAAAATATAAATATTTTTCTATAAATAAGTTCTGTGAATTTTTCGAACTGACCAACTTTACTCCAGTTCTTCCGTAAAGTAATATCAATGAAAGGACAAACTCTTTTCCAATGCATAATAATAATGCAAGAAAAATGCAAAGAGAGAGCTTTATCTCTGCGATAAATCAAATAAGAATAATAAACGCAGACTGAAGAAACAAGAATAATAAACGTAATAACCGATCGTAAAAAAGAGGTATATCCAAAATTTCTTAAATATATCAGGTAACGCGTGCTATTGATAATCCACAGTGATAGCTCATGCGGAGTAATAATTAAAAGAAGGAAAGAGTGATTTCCGAGGCAGATAAGAAATGCCTGGCACAACTAGAAGCACTACTAATAAGCACCGAGACGGATAGTTATCACTATATAATAATACACTTGCAAGTGCACTCACTCATGAACACACTAAAGCACAGGCACCATAAACTTTATGGACACCAGAATGCGCTATTTTAATAAATATTCCTGTCAAACTCATTTCACACTTTTTGCACCTTTCGCACTTTTCCTGGTTCGATGAATATTGCACTCGTCTCGTTTTGACTTTTTTTTTATCGTCCTCGACGTGCAGCGATAAAATTAGAGATAACGCGTGATTAAAAGCAACGCGTTTCTCATTGGATGGAGAGCCGCGTGATAAAGCACTTTTTATTGGTAGCCTGTCGTATGTTTACGTGTAATGCACTGTACCGTAGGTGGTTTACACGCAGAGCGTGACTGAGCGTGGCACCGGTGCAAAAATTCCGACAGCACACTAAGCTAGAAATTGAGAAGACAGGTAAGCTAAGCACTTCCCGTGTGTCGAGTGCGTAGGGGGGCGCCATGAGGGAGAAAAGATTGACTGATGGAGGGAGGTGGAGTCAATTACACAGAGGTACAGGTATAAGAGTCGGGGAGAGACAATTAAGAAGACAAGGGAAAGTAATTGAAAGACGTGGAAAGAGGCAGGGAAGAAAAGGGAGAAAACTCATGTAAGGGAAGTGCAGAAGAGTCAACAGAAGAGGGACATGATAAAGAGGAGACAAGAGTCTGATACGATGTAAATATTTACATATATTTACATCGAATTTGGAATTTGGAAAATGGAAGACTTCATTTCTCAAATGAAAATATTATCAACTGTCACCGTCTGACTTATTATTACCTATGATTTATTTTTCTGTTCAATGAAGGATATTTCCGACTGAGATTACATTGCCTGCAGATGATTTTGGCAGATGGATCATGTGACGATCAATGTAGCCAAAATCGCTGCTTTTCGCGCCACCGAAGCGTGAAAACATTTAAGCGCTCTTATCATTATCAGCACGGGCCATTGGGTTTGGCACTAGTTTTGTTCTCTGCGCAGAAGCTTCCGTTCCTAAATTCGTAATAGCGTATGCCATTCTACATATGGAAGATGATTTCAACCTGGCTTCCGCGAAACATTGCAAATCAATGCGAACCGACTGTGTGGTGGGCGTCAAAGGTTTTATTTAAATTGAAAGAGAAATTCGTGCAGAGAGAAACGGTTCCCAAAATTTACACATTTTCCTTAAATTTTACCCACGAAATTCCTGGAAATATTATAATATATTTAAAAACAATATATTTTACATTAGATGAGAAATAGATTTTTAAAGAGTTTCAAGATTTCAAGGTGCAATTTCCAAAAAAAATATTGTCTAGCGCTGAGTACATTCTTTTTAATATTAATCGAATTTTTGAAAGAGCCTAGTCTAGGATACTAAGTGCTCTACTTAGAGAAAGGAAGAGTAATGACCTACTTTGATGTAAATGATTGGACCAAAGCAAGTGGCGATAACCTTCAATAAATTTAATCTGACAGGTCCTCGGTGTCTATAATTAAGTATGTATACTTGAGAAAGATGACAAAAAAATGAAGAAACTTTGGATGAAGAATCTAAGTAACTACGAGTATATAAAATGAGAAATACAAAAAAAAAAATAAAAAAATTATACGAAAAGTCACTCAGCAGCTCAGAATTGCGCTGAGAATGCATTCAATAAATTGCTATTCTGACGTATGTATCATCGACTTCTTGGTAAGCGCATTACCATGAGAAAAGACATGTACTTTTCATAATTTCAACAAATCGAATCATAATTAAACACTTAGGTGATTCTCTAGAAATATTTTGCTGCTACAAACAACAGCAAAAATATTGATTGTTACTTTCCAGGAAAGTTGAAATAATGCTTATTTAAAAATAACCTGACCTTGCCTTGTCATTTACACGAAAACACTTTTTTTCGCAAATGAGATAAATCCAAATTATGTTTACAAATTTATGTTTACAAATTTATGTTTATAAAAGTTATTATTAAACCGAATAATATTTGAAGAGTTTTGAGATCAGCAATTATCAAACATGTGATTTGTTTTATTTCACTTCGAATGAACAATTACATTTTCTGATATGTAATCTTCAGATTTTCCAGTTAACAATCTTGTATTCTAATTATCTGAAATGAATTATAGAAGCTATGAAAATTGCAGGAAGATTAATCTACTCATTTCATCGGATCGTTTTACGTAAAACGATAATTATTTTATTTTTCATTGAATTGCACATCGTTTTGAAAATATTAACATAAATTTTATAAGATTTTTGGATTTATTTTAATAAAAAATGTGTAACTCTCGAAAATTAACTCTCAAAGTTAATGTACCATTTCTACTCTGTCTATTAATTAATTATGTTTTAATCAAAGAGAAGAAAACTGTTTGAGACTACGATAAGACTCACTTACATTTTCACGTTATCACCCGAGAATGTTTACTTGATAATAATACCAACACATTATACAGCTACATTATATAACTCTCTCATTTCTTATTTACTCCTCTATTAATTATTTTAAAAAATTTATTTTTAACGCTTTTATTTATTTGTAATTTATAAACCTTATTTCAAAATGAGAAATTCCTAATAGGGAAAAAGTGAACGTAAAAATGGTAAAAATGGTAAAAATGGGAGAGCCTAAAACGGATCTTTCGATATTGAATTACATGTTCTCGAACAAATAATGAATTGAGACTGATTGAAATGCGATATATTATCTTGCATCCCCTCCGCCGTTTACTTAAATTTTTCTGTCTGCTCAAATCCTCGTATCATTCAAGCATCCTTGATATGAAGTGAGATATGTTTGCACGTATTGTGCTGAATCTGAACGTAATGCCAAATCAGGTATGGCCTACACGCAATATTCACTAAAGACGTTTAGCAAACACCTTTTCCTTGACATCGTTACAACTTTCGGACCTTTTACAGGAGACGGAACAGACGTTGCTAGTTATCTCACTGCGTGTCACTGATCTACGAACACTGACTCACTTCACGATTAAATCATTTGCAATTAAAAATTTCAAATTAATATTCAGAGTGTGGCGATTCGGCGGATAATTTCAAATTTCCGGTCATTTCCTAGTTTTTCTTAGCACTATTTTAAATGATAAATTCAGCCATTGGGTACTTTTTTTATTCGGACATCGAACTTTTGTCAATATGACTTAAAAATAAATCTAATGGTGTGATGTCAAACCATTTATGCTTCTCAATGTCAGAAATAATGATGAAATCGAATTCACTTAACATTCTAAGGATTCCCCTTATTTATTTTTCTTTTCTCGAACCCATTAAATTTACCTTTATCTAAAAGAAAGGGAAAGGAGTGGAAGTATCAAGGAAATACGGTGGCGTGGCTATTTATATTCGGCTGCATTGTTCGCCTACGCCGACTTCGCGGATATTATAAAGCTGTCCGAATATGGCTTCAAAGGAGACGCCTTCATTCCAAGTTCCGAGGCCCCCAAAAAAATTAACATATGACACATCACCTGAGCGCAGACATGATAATTCAATCATGAAAGACGAAGGCGTTGAAAATATAAATGTCAGTGCGGAACTGCATTTTATAATCTCTATGTAAACTATATAGTATATATTTTTAATTTAATGGGGTACTTTCCAGTTTTCCAGATAATGAGCACATTAGAACTAGGGAAAACTGGCCAGGATCCCATCAGGACCCCATCCAAATTTCTGCACGAAAGTTTACAAAGCACACAATTTAGAATTGGCAATATAAAGCACTAATTAAGCATTTTATTTTGATACATCTCCCCTTTGAATTGGATGATGTAATTCAATGTTTAGGGACCTGAATATTAATATTGAAGAGGATTGTGGCCACAGCGAAGATCTATTTGTATATAGACACTTGCAGACCAAGAGGCATCTGTATTATGCAGAACTATCCCTGCATGAATTACCTCATTATACTTTCAGAAGTAGGTCGTGTAACTTTGGCAATAGGAATGGAAACTCTGGAATTTCTAATCTTAAACTACCCCCTGACTAACGGTTACTAAATCAACTGTCACTTGTGACCACCAAATGTCCCGTTCATGGATCAAGGAAGGAAACGAGGAAGCTACGACTTCCATAATTTTCAGAACTATTAAATTCACAGAAATTTCTTAATTTCCTCTTTTTCAAAATGATATAAAGCCCTATTCTGCAGACCTGTCACTTGAAATTTTATTCCCTCTCACTCTTCATAGGACATAAAATTTTGACCCAACTGTGCCTAAGTGTCGGTACGCTTTTTACGGCAAAATTATGACGCTAAATTAACTCCTTTGTCGAGAACCTTCTCTGAAATATACCAGACACTGTTCGCGAAAAATTTAATTGGTTGCAAGATTTAGATCACGCTCGGCATTAAAAGCCAGAATTTTTAAGTAAAAGAAACGGTCGACTGAATTTAATTAAAGATCCACTTTGTCGTATCCAACTGGACGATAATTTTATAATTTCTGCATAAAGAAGGATACTTTTTCAAACTAGATTTACAATCACCGGCAAATTATTCAAATTAGAATAAATATATAAAAACAGTAGATTTAAAAAATTCATATACGTAAAATGCGAAATATATGTATAACTGGTTATTGGTGGATTGAATGAAAATTTAAATTGGGGGAAGCTTGTCTTCGGAAATTTAGAAAACGAAAAGTTTCAATCCTTCGAGGGGGAACGATTGCTTGAATAATAGAGGTCAAAGTTGCTCGATTTCCCTTCACTTCCAAAAGATTTCCTAAATCCAAGCAAATATCCCGTCACGTGGCTCCATTTCTTATTTTAATATTTCACCCTCGAACTTCTGGAGCATTTCAAGTTGAACTTTAATAACCCACTTTTTAATACTGTTTTTTATACATTTCGATGTTTTAAAGTAGTTCATTTTTTTTTCAAATAAATAATCAGTATTTTATCTTAAAGGGACGATGCTGATTATAGGTATATAATAATTATAATAATTGTTATAAAATTGTAGCATGGGTGTTAAATTACGCAATAAAAACTTTCATTAGAGGAACGCATTATACTGCAGGTTACAAATCAAATTAAGAAAGAGTCGTAAAGCTGTATTAAAGCTTCAGTGAATATATCTTTTCGCGATTTAATATACAAATCACCCTAGCAAAGCCAATTCTACAAACCATAAATTCTAACTCTATCTCGTTATTCAAGGTATAATAACTGCCACCTCTGTTCCTAATTTACATTCCTTATTTCATTCAAGAACTCTTATTTTTTTTATCTTCAAAAGATAAAAAAATCTAGTAGAGTATAGAAAATAGATAAAGTGGAGTATGAATAAACTTCCTTTTCAGAATTTAATATCCACTCTTAAAATGTATAAATTTTTGATGAATAAATATAAAAAGATTGCAAATGAAACTAAATTTTTCAACAAAAGTGTATATAAGGAATATTTAAAACTTAAATACGAATTTTGATGCCAATTTTTGATCTTGGCCCGATCGGGACTACAGTGAAATTTGTACAAATTTTTACACATGATTTGAAATGAATTCGGCCTGGAAATAATAGATCAATGCAAATCTCACATTACCATTAGGATAGCATTATATGCTAATATGAACACATTAATCATGACAGCCGTTACTATTTAGATTTTAGAATAACGTTCTCTCGCACATATACACATATATACATTCAACCGCATCACTGCGCAATCGATTCACCACAAACGTCTGTCTCTGCCTGTGTTTTTCCCACATGCTGGAAAAATCGATTTCGAACAGTGCATCAAGTGGAAATTTGAATTAAGAGAGATACAGCAGATAATACCACATTAAAATGTTGAATGAATATTTGTACATACTTTGCTAATGGCAATAATTGGTGCGATAATCCTTCTCACTTTTAGAAATGTGAAAAAAGCCTACATCTACTTTTCCTACTGTAGAAAAGTACGCGAAATCAGTAATAAAAAAAAATTAACTTACACAAAATTCCACGTTGTTTAGATCAATACTGTGTGCTCACCTGAAACAAAAAAGTGCATAATTATATTAAAATATCGGTAGAGATTTCAATGTGGGTCTGGTTGGACAGAACTTGAGCCAAACTTGACAATCAGACGTGGTCCCGGTTAGAACCTTATTACTTTTGTGTTAAGGAATTGTTTAATCTCTTAGTTAATTGATAAGGACCCAATCAAATACCTGACTGGTAGTAGAAATCAAATTTGGCAATTTCTACACGGTGCATACAATGGATTGATTTTATATATGAATTTATCCCTTATTTTAATTCCTGAATGAGTTTCAAAAGCAGGAAACTGCATCAGATGATTCGAATTAATCAGAAGCCTTCCAAGAGAGAATTCTCGCGTAATTCAGTTGGGAATTATAAAGCCTGAGAGGGTAGTGGATCGAAGGGACAAGAGTGCATACTATAGTCTAAGTTCTAGTACTAATCACTGGCATAATGTCAAGAATAGGTTATGGAAGCTCCTTGGAGGTCAGCACTGACGTCGGCGCTGATTTAAGACATGGTGCTCCTGTTTATAAGGGTTGTAACCATAATTCGCCTGCCTTTCATGACAGTAATAATTTTCTGTAAAATGTCCTTTTGAATCGTGGGAGAATTTTGAACCAATCTCCTCTCTCGTTACATTAAATTTCAGGATCCTTTGAGGAGTTGACAACTCAACCGATGATTGAAAAGAATTCACAGATTTAACTTCAAACGACTTCAAGAATCTTCAAATGACTTCAGATAGTTCAGGAGAATTCAGATATTACTGGAGAATGCAGTAGATTTATATGCATGTGTACACCCTCAATAATCATGTATATGCTTGAAAAAGGATCAAAAAGTTAAATCGATTTCTGGAACTATAAAACGAGACTTCTCAGACATAATAATAGAAGTCGCCGTTAGTTCAGCATAGTAAAGGGACACAAAAAGAGGAAAAATTGTGGAGTTGAGGTAGGCACTAGGCAGTTGAGTAGATGACTCGGGAAGAGACTGAGTGGAGTTCCATTAAAGTAGAGCGATGTCGATGTTGTATAAGTCTATAACTTTTCATCAAGTAAATTATATCGAAGGAGATGTCATGGCATACGAACATCCTATGTTCGAACATTTTTTATATACTAATCAGATCTCTATGAACAATTAATAATGAGTAAAAGAATGGATGGAATCCTATAAAAAACATAAAGGATCAATAAATTACTATTAGTACCACTACTGCCCTCAGTATATTATAAGCAAATGTATTTTTCCAGATAATTGCATCGAATTTTATTTAGGGTGTGACATAATCTGCCATTTCTCGAAGGGAAACATATAATAGGAGGGTTGAAACATCCTTGGGTAAGATTATCAGAAGAACACATGCTGTCAGCGTGTCCCGGATCTTTGGCCATCCTATCTCGGTCTTCGGATGCTGCGAGACTCATCTGGTAGACTTTAGATTACTAAAAGGGATGAAGTTGGATTAGGGATAAATTCAAACAACTGCGTCCAACTATGTTCCCTAAACCAAAGCTTGTAAGCGGGACCGAACTCAAAATCGATAATTTTGTCATTTTGACTTATATGTTAGCCAAAATTATATGACCAACCACATAAATAATCAGTGGGACAACCCGGATTTTCCCGGATTTAGTTCAAGTCCCGGAGAATTCCCGGATTTCCTTAAATTCCCGCACAGTAGACACTGTAATACAATTTTATTTATGTTTATTCAAACGTCAAGAAATTCAAGTAAGTCGAAAATTCTTGACAGCTCTGCTTTGAATCCATGAAGAACAGACAAGTACAAAATACTTTGGAAACAAATCGTATTTGAGAAGTAAGAATACATAACGAATCAATAGGATAGACATCCATAGTATCATTGTTCTAAGAACTGAAATTACTTTTGACAGAAGACCATTTATGATTTCTTTGACAATGAAACTAGAGCAAACAAATTTATGAAACTGATAAACATTTTATGAATACGTCTGACTTAAAATATGACGATTTTTCATGAAACATATAATGCGGCCTCTATGATATTATTAGCAAAAGGAGATATATATTTACTTTTTCTCCTGAAGCGATTTCAAACTAGCAATCAAGTCCCTTCTTTTTCAGTACACAGAAATTTCAGCTTTCCACAATCCCCAATCCTCTTAGAGTAAAAAGTTTCTACCAAAAGAAACAAGAATGACGCTTTATTTCCGATTTTTCATTCAATATTTTCACAAAACAAAAATGTAAAAAGAAGAGGGTCATAAAATATTTCAATAAAAATCTGTTTTCTATATGTATAATACAAAAAATGGCTTCGATGCACAAATCGATTGCGAGAGTTCCCAGGATAGTTCGAAAAAACATAAATTTTGTAACGACCTTTTCGATTCGCACAGTACAGATAAATTACGATTGCCAAATAGATCGAGCGTTTGTTCCAAATAATTTCAATGGAAACTGGATAAAGCCCCAAGAGGTTTCTAATTTTTTGGCAAGGTCTCTAGCCAACCCCTGTTCGTTCTAGGTCCCCTAGATCCCTTCACTGTACTTTCTCATTGCCTCGTCACAACGTCGACCTATCGATTCATCTTGAAATTCAATTTCCGAGCCGGTGAAATTAAAGAACAAAAAAAAACATCGCGAGTCACTTATCTCAAGTACTGATCGCATAAAAAATCATCGACATCATTTCACTGTTCGTAAAACTGTACAATTTTCAATTTTTTTGAACCAATCATTTCATAAAAATAAAATTACCAAATTTTCCCTTCTTTAAAACTACTCGACATTTTTATTGCAGCTGATTCATAAGAAATGAAATCTCTGAAATTAAAATTTATTTTAAAACTTTGTCCCTCTTCATCCTCTCAGATTTATTTTTCTTTTTTTTTTTGTTAATTTATTTTTACATGTTCTTTGACGCAACAAAATTCGGCGAGTGCACAAAGATAAATTGCAATCTACTCGTGAGCCAGGATCAAAGGGAATGCTATTTCTTGACTAAATTAAGATATGTAATTAGATTTAATGGATTTCATTCCTATATTAGATTGTCTGGATCTATATATTTTCCGAAGTATACTAAAAGAGATTTTTTTTTTTAAATAAAAAAATTTAGTTAGACTGACGAAGAATAAATTGTGGTCTCGAATCTATACCAAACTTTAGGTTACTTGCTTCTATTTTTGTTGGTGTGTTTGATTCTTATCAAATCACCTTGTCGGCCATCTTTATACTTTTGTAGACGACCACATAAAAAATAAACCACGACTAGCCCTCCTGGAACTTATCTTTTCCCGCTGCCAACCCCTGATCGAATCTCCGTGATAATTTCAGAATGCCATTCTGTACCTATATAAGTATAAAAAAACTTGGAAGGGTGGGTTTCCAGTATCTTATCGTAGACATATTTTATATTACCGACAAAACATATCAATGCGACCTATTTTAAAGAGAAATATCGTAGATTCAAAAGGATTTTTTCTTAATTGACCTTCAATAAAAAATAATTGTATATTTTTTAGAGAATCTGGATGATCCTTCTTTTGAAACCCTTTCTGGAAATTAAAAAATGAATTCCTATTTGTCTTTTATCTCGGTTATGGATTTTAATATCCTTCCAACTCAATAAAACCATTCTAAAAATAAAAGTGGCTATTGTTTTATCTATAACTACATAGTAGCGCGTACATTCTAATCTTTCCCAGGCAGATTGTTCATTATTAAAAGGAACTTATTAATCTACTTTTATGATGCATGGATATCCATATTTTTTTGGAGGACTCAAAATTTCCGAAAAATAAAATTCCCGACATTATAAAATTGCCAACAATATACAAAATTCGGGAATTTTATAAACTGTCGAGAATTTTTTACTATCAAGAACTTTAAAGTGTTTCAGTCGTTCCTATTTTTACAATGCAATTCAAACGATGTTAACACAAGACAAAAAAAATACGATATTTGATAATGAAAGTATGAATTACTTTTATAAAGACTATTGATCTAAAACAAGAATTCTTCAAAACGTTTCTAGAATATCTTCGCACGCAATTTGCATATGTGCTTAAAAGCCTTCTTATCTTACTAAGAACATCATTTTTCACTGTGACACGAGCCTTGTCATGTAAAAAAGTAATTGCAAGAGGTCGCACCGTCGTTCAAGTAAATTGAAGAGGCAGTAATAAAGTGATTAATGTCAAGATACCAATTTTAACAAGCTACAGATAATTCATTAACTGTTCTAATCTTCGCGTGAGAATAAACTGTTGAGAACTAGAGACAGATAAAGTGCGGTCGATCATTTATCACCGATGAACCCAATTTCAGAGTTAAAAAAAACTTTTGAAAGAATTAAAATGAGTCGAATACATGTTTTATTATTAAATATTAATATAAAATAATATTTATTATTTATAATAAAGCGATAATATAAAGCTACGACACTAATTTAATTTTATAACTACAATTCTACTTGAGTAAACAACCAATAACTAAGAAAAGAATGTTTTTCTCAATTACTTCAACTAAGTATGTATCTTCTTGCAAGGATTAGACAAACCTGTAAAAACGTAACTATTCCAACAAACTGCAGAAACTGATGCTTGGTATTTAAAACAAGCGCACTGCTAATGTCAACTAAAATTAAAGCACTGAATAGTAAAAAAGACGAGAAAAGAAAAGGTTCAATTACTTGTATAAAAGGAAGTAAAGATCGAGAAGTTTACTACCGTTGATCTTTAAATCAAATACAAAAGGTAAAGATGAAGTACCAACGTTTTGAAAATACAGATCGATATAAGTACCTATTCTAGACTCTAGAGGCGATATTCTGTCATGAATTTTAGTTTCCAAGATAGAAATTGTTTTTCAAGTCGTTAATTCAAGCTTTTTTATTTGTTTACGTTTTTGATTCCGTCATCTGCAGGATTTCGCGAAGAATCTCGCAGTACAGGAACGCGACTGACTGCGGACGACCGCGTGGTAGAATACCTGACACGGTTTGGCACGCCTTCCCCACCATCATCGTATCGTGCTTCATCCCTCCCGAACGCCAGCAACCCTCGACATATCAAACTACCCTTCCCACTTTCCGCTCCATTGAAACGATACCATTGTCGAAAAAATAAGATCCGTGAAAAATTGTGATGTTACGATATTTCTCGAGACAAACTTCATTTGTATCGACTATATCAAGAGAACTCGAGACAGAAAAAAATTTTTTGTTATCAAGAAGTATTCCAATTTTTTTCATTCACTGAAATTTCAAGAAGCTGTGTTTATATCAAACACATAAGAAAAAGAATTCAGAATAAATTTAAATTAACATTTTTATATGTAATTTATCAACAGATCAATTTTTTCACCAACGTAGATAACAAAGTTGTCCCGAGAAATACGTGAAATATAAAGTTAAGAATGTATATAAAAAAAAGAATAAATGATTAGAATTGTGTTCAATATTTATATTGCAAAATTGTCCAACAATTTGTTGAGCATGCATTATTATATATTTCCTTGCATCACTTATCACGTACTTTACTCTCTCGAGAAAAATAACATCCTAGGTGCTCCAACGCGTAAAAATTATATTTCACCATCACAAGCTATATAAGTTTTGAAATTTATTACTGACATAGGGAGGCGTGAATATGAATATTCGGGAGATGCCCTATATGCTGATGCAATTTATAAAGTAGTAAGACTATTGATGTCAAATGCATCCAGTCGGAAGTTTTGAGGGCAAGGAGTAAGTCAACGGTTACTGTAAGGCCTCTAAACTATGGGAGGTCTTCTACCACAGACAGATGCGTGAAGAACGTGCTCAGAATGAGGTTTTACGCTCTGCAAACACCTCATTTCAATTTCGAAACCACAAGCAAATGTTTTTGTCTTTACTATATAGTTTTTTAGTTATAATTAATAATTTCTTAAGAACTAAAAACTATGATGGCCCGCGATTAATTTCACATTTTTGCTAAAAAGATTCAGAGGATTTATAAAAGAGAGATTTATGTAGTCAGCAAGAGAAAAGCTGTCGCGATAATTCAAGGTGCACCAGAAGAATGGTATTAATATATACATGTATACTCTGATACATATATATATATATATATATATAGTAGTCAAATACAACAAAGCAGCAGTCAAAGGATCGTTGGTGCTCTAAATCTTTGGTTTAAGACTGCGGAGGAAATAAGGCTCGATCGCGAATGTATTTAAGGAGTGGATTTGCGTGCTGCGGCACTGTGAATCAAGCTTTCCTTTCGAGTGTAATAAACGCGTGCACTTGCTGCTTTAGGCATAAGATTCACTAACACGGAATGCTTCCTTTTTGGCACAGTGTACCAAAAGCCAGAGCTACAATATTGGATTTCAAAATAGAAAGGGATCAATGAGCTCTATCATATTATTCTTCAATTAATTCTGATAATTAAATAGAAAATATTTGCATCAGAGAAAAATTTTTTAGGAATTTACATTAATTTGTTGATACGAATTTCGTAGAATATAAAATAAATAGAAATCAATTCCAGCCCTTTCATTTATTGTACATAAAACTGTGCATAGGCATCTCATTCTATAATATCCGTTTTCGCAATTTAATTCCGAAATGCACTTACATATGTAATTGTTATGCACATAGCTGCCCCTAATAAACTTTGTTTACTAGGCTCACAGCTGTTGCAAGCTAGAATTGCGTGTACGAAACTACAAAGTCTAGACCACCCAGCATTCACTGCATCGACTGAATTCTCTGGTACGAAAGGTACCAGGATCAAAGTGAGTGATAGTGTTATGTATGTACACTGTTTTCAGGTTCTATTTCAACTGTGTATGGGGTAAAGGTACCGATTACAAAACCGCAACCATCCATCCTGGGAAATGCGCGCAACACGCGAATGCTTTATTTTCCGTAAAATAATACATTACTGACAGATACGATTACTTGTGGTTTGGTCATTTTGGTGAAAAATGGAAACAATTAATTCTAAACCAAGATCTTTTAAACTAAACTTTTTCGGAATTTATATTTCTTTAACTATCACGAGTTTGTTAAGTAGAAGCTTAACACTGAATGTGCTTATCATGGCTGCATGTTCTACCTATTCAAATATAATGAGTTTTAGAATTGCGATTGGTGACGGAAACCGCATGAAAATGGACTTTAGCCTAATTTCCGGTGCTCGAGAACTCAACTTGCAGATTAACACAGGGATCCACTCATGAATGACATTATTGCATTACAATACAACAATACTCTCAGCTGTGGCTTTCACGTTTCAAAGAAGTTTAACTAATCAGGGTGTCGATTTCAAATTCCCGGTTATTTCCTGGTTTTTCATGGTCAAGTTTTTCAATTTTTCCGGTCAAATAAAAGGAACATGTTTTATTTACCACCCTTCTAATATTTTATGAATATTTTTTTTAAATATATTTATTTAAAAACATAATATTTTTAATTATCTCTTTAAACATTTTTATTTATCATTTTTAGAAGCTTTGGGGAGGCGATTTACTTAATGAATGTAAAACTTGGGGAAAAACTTCGCGGAAATTCTCTAGAAGAATATAAAGTACTCCTACGTGACAAGCATTTCTTTCATTACAAAATGTGTGTAATGTGTATGTTCTCGAGTAATTCTAGAACATAATATAACAGTGTCGCCACTGTACATTACAGACCAGGAAAGTAGACGTAAAACAACCATATCTCTGACTTCTCCAAGTTTTAAATGCTTTTATTACTTTTCTGATGAATATGTATAAAATTTTAGCCTCAAAATCATTATAGAGAGTAGATAAATTTACAAATTAAAATTTTTGAAACTTGAAGAACTCTATAACAAGGCACTCCACCTATACGTCTGACTTATATTGACCTTATCTACTGAATTGCACGTAAAGTTATATACGTTCCAGAAATATAATATCTATTATAATAAATTATCAGAACGACGAGTTTTATATTCGAAAGAGAATGAATTTTCCAGTTAGGAATTAAGTTGAGAAAATTGTTTTTGTCGGATCGGTAAGCCTTTCGTTCGCCCGAGGGCAAGGGGTTGAGATAGAAACATCTTGGCACAAACCCTCTTAACCTACCTTCTTCTTGCCTAGCCTATACCTATAACCGCATTTACAATTCAAATGACAGAGACGTTCACAATGGACCCTCGAAACAGTCCTATTAAAATCACTAGAACAGTACGCAGGCGTACTGACAAAAGTAGCGAAAATATGAATCTTAATCAGAATATCGACCTGATCATATTTTTACTAAAAAGTAAAGAAATTTTCGAATTTAAGGTTTTTAAAGTTAAAGTTTTAGTCTGCCGTGATTTGAGAAAACACCGTAATTACAATTTGGATAAGTCACAATTAACGGTAGGCGATGCGAGAGATTTAAGCAAATTGCAGTGAAAGGTATTTTCCCAAATCATGGCAGTAGTATTTTTCAGCATTATTTTATTTCTGTCCCGTCCTTCAAAGTTATTTAAAATCACTAGTCATTCAAAAGTCAATCACTCAATCACTCTCTTAATTTGAATTAGCGGGTTTTTGCTGATTCAAACTTAGAGAGCAGGTTTCAAACAAATTGCGTTACGCCACTTTTTTTAGAGAGGAAATGTTAAAAATGTGCCAATTACCTTTTTGAATTGACGTTTCTTGTCACTCATCCTTTTCGGGCACGCAGCTCTCGTTTGCTCTTTCGTCCTGGGATATTCATAGACGAGAATGATTCCTGAAATACGTAAGGATGAAATTGATAAAAAAACCAAAAAATGGGAGAAAGATTATGAAGAAAATAATTAAGATTATAAAAAATGTAGCATTGAAAAATACCCAGTAATTCAAATACGATATTTTTATTCACACAATACTTTCATAGAAAAAGTAATTTTAATTACATTCTGTTATTCTGTTACATTGATTATTCTACTGCTTTCCATCTATAACGAGCGTCCGTAAAAACGCTGAAAAATTAAAATCGCTTTCTAACATAGAACAAAACGAATTCGCCGATAAAAACGAGACATGCGATTAAGTGAGCGTAAAACAAAAATAGTGTCAACTGCTTCAAAATAAGATTGGACTTAATTGCTTCTGAATACCACAACTCGTGCCAATTTATTGGTCCAACTTTTCTTCCGTTGGAACTCTTCTCGCTCCATATCTCAAAAACCCCAGCCTGGGTTATTCTTCGTAGAATCTGATTCAAACGACTCAGAAATGGAGATCTGCTTTCTAACATCAAAACCAACATCCCTGAATACAGTCTCTCATCCACAATTTGCATTACAGAATTGCCCTTCTCATCTTTGTCTTGCTGAATTCTCCACTGAGCAACTGCTTCTTTTATGACACAGGCCGAGGATCTATTCTTCACGAGGATGTCCAAACTATCCTGATATGACATAACATGTACTTTTGATTTATTTAACAAGAGCCAGGAAGATCCCACCGAATTGTTGAAGAGTTCTCCCATACTTTCGTGACCAATCATCGGCTCAAGAGGAGATTCCACAACATCCTTGATTGTCTTCAATTCCACGTCTGTTTTCTTCTGCAAGCTAACATTGGTGAAGATTGAGTAAATGTACGACGAGTGTAACAGGCAAGATAGGATCAATGCACCAAATACAATTTTTTCAGCTACTTTCCGCGGATTTTGTGGTGTCGGCATGCCAAGTAATATCATCAAGATGTCCAAGATTCCCCAGCTTTGGTGTTCAAACTTTAATAAACGTCCCAGGCACCATGTAATCAGGAAGAAAATGGCGAGGTAGCCCAAAGTTGAAAGCTCCCAATGAAGTGAGAGGTCAAAATATTCTCCTGGAGTAATTGGTACCACTAAGGCTAACATATAAGATCTAATGTTTACACTCATTTCGTAGAAAGTTTCCGTACAAGAGGCTAGCCTTCCACCTAGGACGCCCATCATATGTATCTCGTTGAAAATTAATCCTTTTAATAAACCTTTTACTAGGTATTTGTCGCAGTTTATTGTACCAAAACGGGTTGCCGTTGATAGAATCCACTTTATCTTGAAGTTCATAGTCTGGGCTGCAGTCCGTATCAGCATTATGTCTTCTCCCGTTACGCTCAAAATGTCTCCATTTTTGTCGAAGGTTAAGAAGCAGGCAGGAGGTTCATGGAAGACACCTACTTTCATTTCGAATCCGTGTAGATCATGAGTTTTTTCAGGAAACCATTCGAATTTTTGGAAAGAACCCTTGTGGAATGGTACTTTTGTAGTAGTGCTGGTGAATGGATTAAGGTATACCATCGTCGCAGAATTCTGAATTTTTCCCTTGGCGTGTTTGTATTCGAGGATACTTACGTCGATGAACTGTTTCATCCAACAGAACTTCAGGAATTGAGCATAAGCAAAGTACTGCTTCGTTTCTTCGGAAACGACATAAAGGCACTTTGGCCGACTTTTTGCGTTTGATATTTCGCTTATGAATTCCAATGAGTTGTATAAGAATGATAGGTCTTCAGAGTCATTGCCGGTTCTGATAATAAGAAAGAGTGACGTGTCCCGAGGATTGTAAAAAAATCGATTGAGACTCAGATTTTCTGCTTTTCTAGCTGTTGCTTCTTCCAAACTAATCTTCCAGGTAAGAAGCTTTCGAGAAATTATTCGATGAATGCTTTCCTCATTGGCGATTTCATTTTTTTCGTTTTCATCGAAGAGCATCACTACTTGATTAGCATGAAGATCGTGTCTCGTATATCGAATCAGATTTGCTATCCAGTCTGCTGTTTTTGATGTAGTCATTCTAAATGTGAGACTGATGATGAAAAATAATGCGATACATACTTGTTTCCAGCAGTAGAAAAACATCTTAAAAGAATTTTAAAATAGTCGGCTGAAGAAACACGTCACTCCTCAGTATCTAGTTCGATTTTGAATCAGCTTTTTTTTCTAAAACCTGTGTGACCTAGTTGGCCTATATTATAGGCGTATAATACAGGTATAACATAGGTAAATGGTCTACGTACCTAGATAAATATCTATCTTTTACAACCTTCGCTTAAAAAAAAAAGAAAGCGTTTTTTACATCAAAACTTTCGTTTTAATAATTCAAAGTAAAAATCTCTTTATATTAAAAAAAAAGCATAAATGTTAAACTAACATAATTCCTAAAAAAAAGTTACACTGACAAAAAGAAATTTCAAAAAAAAAAGTTAAGCGACAAGTGAATGAATTTAAAAAATGTCAAACGAGTCATTTAAAAGTTATTTGAAAATATTTCAAGTGATTTCAAAGGATTTCAAAAGCTTTTCCAAGTCGAAAATGACTTACTGAAATCTTTTCCTGTTAAAGTGTTCTGATCGCTTAATCAAAACTCAAGAGTCAAGAATTAATATCAACTAAAATTATATTATGGGCGGGATGCAATTACGCGGCACATACTGAAGAAGCGGGTGTGAAGAGTGGCGTAGTCTACTTTTAAGGTCGACTTGGTTGGGAAACGAGATCGATTATCGTTCACAAACATGCGAGAGTTCACCATCGAGCCAATGTTCGCTCGACTTTAGGACCTTCGTCCTGATCGTAGAACGATAATTTCTAAATTAAGCCCCCGGCTCCACGACAACAGTGTTCACTTTTCTTCATTTGTCCCTGACATAACGCTTTCCTTCTCGGTACACTCGCACATATTCTAATTACCTCAATTATTTCTGTCACCGCATTCCTTATACTGTGTTCTTCCCTCGAACCACTGACCATAATCACTAATGCCCTTTATCACTAATGCCTGGGGAAGATCTTATATTTGATAAAAAGAAAGTTCTGGATTACATATATTCCCTCAGGCTCTGAATCTTTTCCAATCTTAATTTGTACGCTTGTGATCTCGGCTAAAGATAAAATTCCAGCCTTACCAAGTACAGATGATATGATCAAAGGATACAAACACTGCGCAATATTTGTTTTAGAATAGAAACCTCCGGAATATTTTATAGAAGAAAGAAACATATTTTATAAAGAACAAAGTAAAGAGTGATATAAAAATGAACTTTTGTCTGCTAGACGTGTATATTCTCTTGTTAGAAATATCATTTTCTTTATTTCTATAGTATAATTTTAATTTTAATTTCAATTTAAATAAGATCTTGGATGGGATTTGATATCTTGAGACATATTATCGTGACCTGAAGCTTTTTTATCCTGAAAGATATTAGATATAGATTTAGCGACCTCTATCAAGCAAGGCTCTCGCACGTTATTTCTGGTTGGTCGATACATTGTTTGGGAGATAGTTAAGAAGCTTTATGCGTGCGTTTGTAACAAAAAAAGGAGAAGTATTGAAATTAATTAACTTGATTTATAATTTAGTGAAATTCACATCGCTTTTGTCCATTTTAAAATCATTGTAATTCATTCTATTAACCCATACCTTTTTTCTGAATGAGTACTTGTAGCCCCTTTAAATATTAATTAATCTAATCTCAAAATGGAAAACCAGAAACTTTTTTCTCTGAATTTATAGAATATGCAGATTGGAGTATCAGATAAAAATCCAACAACGTGCTTGTGAAGCAGATATCTGGTACCATCGCAAGAAAATTGCAGATAAAACAGAAAAATAAAATCTAATGTTTGCCAGCAATTAGGAGGAAGTGGCTATAATTTAACAAAGGTGCTTGCCAACAAATTACTGCCGTAGTCGTACATGCAGCAATTTTTTTCAACAGTTGAACTTTTTTTTAGAAGAATCTAGCATCTCTTTCACTTTCCGTTATATATTTTATTTAAGATGAATCGATTTAATACAATAAACATTTATACTTTGTAGAAAGGTATTAAATTATGAGAAAAAGCCTTAATTTTAGAACACTTGGCTACTTCCTGAAAAAATGCTCCACGTAACTCAATTGAACAGGCACTTTTAGTTCAGTAGAACTTTTCCGCTGCCACCATTTTTTTTCTAGTGAGACAATAAATTTTTCTCGATCGAAGCATTATCGCTCGGCCAATTTGTTCACAAAAAAAAGCATAGCCCGGAATAAAGAATGCTGAGAGGAGTCATTTGTAATACTTTCAGTAGTCGCTAGCATCTCGGAATTAATTGTTGATAAAATGAGCTTAAGAGTAAAGGGCTCATTCGATATATCAATATTCACTATGCTTCATTACTCGCGGAAATATGTGTTCTTGAATAATCGCATTTTTAAAACCAATGAAGAATTGAAGGAAATTAATCTACTATTTCAAGGAATTCAAAAAAGTTTTAAGATCTTCAAGAGATTTCAAGGAATTTAAAAAGATTCAAAGATTTAAAGGATTTAAAGAAGTTGAAGGGATTTAAATTGAGAAGAATTTATGGATTTTAAAGAAATTTTACAGGATATCTAAGAAATCAAGTGATTTTAAGGAAATGCTAGGAATTTGACGGGATTAAAAAGTTTCTTTTCAAAAGGATTTGATAATAATTCAAAAGATTTCAAGAGTTTTAACAAAAGAGTTGCAGATTTCAATTTAAACTATTTAGATTGATTATACGGAAGTTTTTGCAAACACTTACTGCATCAAAAATAAAATCAAGAACAAATCCTGGATTTTCCTGGTTCTTTTTTCAATTCCCGAAGTTTCTTAAATTCCCACACAATAGACACCCTGTATAATTTTCTATATTAATATTACAGATCATTTTGAATTGCCTGTGTTTCTAGAACTTCTGAACAAACAGAATAAACTTCTTTGATATAAAAACAAAGGAAACTATAACTATATCGACAAGTTAGATTTTTTGAGTAAACTCCCTAAGTTCGGATCACTTTGAGTGAAGACTGTCCTCACCATTGTGATCGAAAAACTTATCCCTACAGAGTATCTTCGCAATTTGTATGTTTTGTTTTATTTGTGGATCAAGGGCAAAATCTCTAGGGAAGTGTGAAATCTGAATCATGATTCCTGACTTCTCTTCGTTTTCCTGGTTTTCCAAATTTTGCTGACTCATGGCAGCATCGCTTGTCGAGCAGAATGAGAATTGTCGTCGAATCATAATGGACGTATCGACTATCGAAAAACTTCTTTGCAAGCAATTTCACGCCCAACTTTTCGTCAACAACCTTGCAATCGTTAATCATATCTCAACTAAATCGTTAATCTCTAACTTTAAAATTGACATGTTATTGCATCTTTCTCGAACAAGATACACCCCATGTGATTTGTGATAAGCTTTACAGAATCTATAAAGTTTACGTTTTTAGCATCACTTAACGTTGATATATATATGTATTCAGATTCTCTAATAAAACGCACTATTACCCATATACGTATATACATGTACATTATACGTATTATTACAGCAGCTATGTATTATAGCAATATAGCGTCAGAATACTGGAGCTTAAAATTTTATGTCCACTTCTGAGTGACTGTTATTTTTACATTTTTTGGGGCAGAAATTTTAATCAATACTTCACCCTTCCAAACTTTACATTTTATTTTAAGTCGCTTAACTTGTTCAAAGTTTGAAAGTGGACTTACCTTGCTGGTGAAGTAGTTCCTCAAGTCGTCCAAAACTTTTAGGATTGCCAACTTGTAAGTCCGTCCGAATGATGCAATCCTGTTGCCATTTCTCCTCTTTCTTTGAAGGCATTACCAACGAAGGTCAGATTATTGACAAAATTTGAGCCAAAGACACTTTCCATGATTATTTTATCTGGAAAAAAAGAAAAATGAATAAATAATCAAATATATTAGTATTTATAATATAGCAAAGCTCGGCTGAAAATTGTAATTATATTAAATTGGCAAGGAGTTTTGTAAATGGCTAATTCTGTCGAAGAGGAGATCGATGCTATTCGGGACGCGGGACAATCCGGGGCAGTGTGGATAACTTAAAATCAATACATGCCTCGATCTCCCATATAATTTCTGCTTTAATAGATTTAAATAACTACTCATACTGATCGAAAATAAATTTTCTCAGTTCAAACATTTGACATGCTTCTAGAAATTGCAAGACCATCGTGTGATTTTGAGCTTCTGCAACGCGGCAAAACAGCGCATAGGGTCACGAGCGCGTGAATTATGTGGCACAACAAAAGGACGTAACAGCCATATATTAAACATTTAAGCTGACATCCTCTATCTTTGAAAGTAGCTTGTACTGGCACTTCAAAGGACTCGAGTTAACAGAATGGAATCGACATGATTAGAATTTTTAAATTTTTAAGTTATTGCTAAAATCAAGAACGTTACAATCGTCCAGAAATGTACCTAACAGCTTCGTTAAATGTACAGACTCTCTACGAATATATTTCCATCCAACAAGTTGGATTTACATGAAACAAGTACTATTACAGAACTCGTAGAAGACGAAGAATTAATTCTTATTCCCTACGAATCTAATTCTAATTCTCCTTAAAATTAAAAAATTCACTAAAATTACCCTAATTCCTTGGGTCAACATTTTTTTGCTAAGTCTTCTCAATGCCAAAAGACAAACCAAAAACGTTCATCCCCTCTCTTCATTTGGAACTCATACCTATGTCATCCCTTAAACTAACAAAATTTTCTTGAATACGATGGGGTGAGTTTCAAATGAGCTGGAGGAATGAAACTTCTTTGGGTGATTTTTAACAATTAGTAGTCTCATTATCAGCAATAAATTTTTGATCCATCGAATTAGGAAATTTTTGATGAATTTTTTCGGGCTAAGGGATGATATGGGGTGAGTTCCAAATTAACTGAGATGAAACTTTTTGGGATGCTTTTTAGCATTGAGAAGACTGATTATCAACAACTATACCTAAGTTTCTTTTAAGTATAGATTCTATACAACCTTGCGTACCAGCAAAAGATACGTTATCGACTTTACCAGCTAATGGTGATCATTATGTACTTGCTGAAGACAAATGTGCAGAAACTTAAAAGAAACTTCAAATAAAAAATTGAGATGGCGATTTTCTGTTATCAATATTATCAACGTTCAGAAATTTCTATAATCTACCTAACTTTCCATTTGTTATCAAAAGACTGCAACGTTGCAAACAGCGCAACATTGCAACTCCCGTAACTACGCCTCCGCCTCGCATTTTGGCTCAGTTGTGATTAATCTTTCGCAAATGAGAATTGAATATGCTAGCAAAATTATTCAATCTCAAAATAGGAAATTGTTGATTGTATTTTTTAAAAGTTATACGGATTTTTATAAAATTTTTAATTAAATAAAAGTGCCCTTAGTGTTCAGAAGAACAGTGATTTGTGATTTCGAAAATTGTATATATTTGAAAAGAACAATGTAAGAAGTCTATTTTTTCTCCAAATTAATACTATATTTTTACTACCTCTATACACTTGCTTATAAATAATTTAAGCGCTGTTTACATAAGTACTTGAGGGCCATCCATAAACCACGTGGATAGTTATTCACCACTTTTTGCCCCCCTCCCCCAAAACCTGTCCATGTCGTTTTTGTATGGCCCCTTGTACAAATTCTAACAGAGAAATTTTGAACGACGATAGAAATCTAAAAGTTCATTTAAATATCTTTATTATTGAAAAACTATAATTATTTAAAAGTTCCTTACATTGTATAACTATAGCGGTTATCTGTCATTCATCCACACTCTCTACTAATTGCTTTATATTAAATTAAATTTTATAAAACGTAAACTCTCCACAATATTTATCATCCTTTAATCTTTCTATATTTAATTTAATTTAATATTATCAGCAGATTCTCTATCACATGTCAGTTTTATTTTTCGCTCTAAAATAATTATAAAATACCTTACAATTTATTTATTCTATTCTCAACTATCAACTGTTACTATCTGTTAACAATTTTCAAATATCAATATTTGATTTCAGGCAATCTTTACCGCCAACCTATGTGGAAGGATTCCATGATTTGGATGCTGTTAAGACTATGAAATATAGTACACTTGGAAAAACCGGTCTCAAAGTTAGCAAACTTTCTCTAGGAGGCGGACCATTTGGCTGTCACTATGGGTATTTTTCAATTAATGTTTCAAATAAATATTTGTATTTTAAAGATAAAAAATGCAAATCAAGACTAAATAAATCTTACTCTTGCCAGCACCTTTGATGAAAATGAAGCTATTGAGGTAGTTAAAAGAGCTATAAAACAAGGTGTTAATTACATCGACACAGCTCCATGGTATGGACAAGGACGTTCTGAAACTGTCCTGGGCAAGGTATAGAATTATAATATAATTACTCATTACTCATTTACTCAATTCAACTGAATTTTCTAGATTAACATTAATATTGTTTTATCTAATCTCCAATATTACGCATAACAGGCCCTAAAAGGTATACCTAGACAAGCTTATTACATAGCTACAAAAGTTGGAAGATACGAATTGGATTACGAACACATGTTTGATTTCACGATGGAAAAAACCAGAGAAAGTTTTCAGAAGAGTTTGAAATTATTGGGACTTGATTATGTCGATATTATTCAAGTAAGTTGAATTTTAAGATCGAATATCTGCAAAATTTGTACTCTATCCATATTTAAAGGCTTTAGAATAAAAAAATACAAATATTTAGGTGCACGATATAGAATTTGCGCCATCCCTGGACATTATTATAAGTCAAACACTGCCAGAATTATCGAGACAAGTATTAGAAGGTAAAGCAAGGCATATCGGCATCACGGGTTACCCTGTCTCCATTCTCAAAGAATGTATTGAACGAAGCAACATAAATATTGCTTCTATTTTGAGCTACACAAGGTTCACACTTATCGACGACACTTTGCTACAATACATTCCATTCTTTAAGGTGAACTAAAACTACGGCATATTTCAATTTTAATTTTCTAATACAATGTAATCTTAAAATCTTAATATCTAATAATTCTAGAAACACAACATTGGAATTATAACTGCAGCCGCACCCTGCATGGGTCTTCTTACAAATCAAGGCCCACCAGAATGGCACCCAGCTTCAAATGAAGCTAAGAACAAATGTGCAGAAGCTGCTAGTTATTGCAAGGTGCGTTTCACATTTAATTTATAGATTCTCGACTAAATATGTATCTCGTTTTCAACCAGAGCGATTTATAAAAATATATTAATTTTAGGACCATGACATTGAATTGGGTAAACTTGCAGTTTGGCACGCAATGCAATGCGAAGACGTTAGTACAAATCTAGTTGGAATACAAAATTTGTACGAATTGAAGATCAACATGGAAGTCGTCATAAACGGAATATCTGACAAAGAAAAGCTAATACTAAAGGAGATTCAAGAAAAGTAAGTATTAGATAATAATATTTATAATCTTCTTACAAAATAGTCAAATGTTTTCATTTTTTCACTCTCTTGAAAACTGTTAACACTATCCACGATTTCCTTTATCACTAACATGTTTATATTGCAAAGGCACGAAGATTTCCTTCTATGAGCAATTTTGTCAAGCCTTGAATTCTTTTAATTACTTTAATTTCTATTTGCATGGTACGTATGTAACATGACAGATTTACGCAAAGTAACATCCATTTAAAAATTTCTCTATGTGACGATATACTCAAGCATAGAAGTGATTAAATCGAGGGGGTCATAACTATGAAATTCGATGAATTTTAAAGTAAAATGATCAACATGCTAATAAATCAGAGATTTTGCAAGTTATTTGCCCCTTAGATTAAACCACGAATTATTAGACTCATACAAATACAGAGACAGATGTACAGATCATAAACATTCATCGGTTCGAATTTTTAATCTACAAAAATATCAATATAAAAACTGACAATCTTTTATTTCTGGATAGTTCCCGCTATCAGAGACTCTTAAAGTGTCTCGTTTAACTGTTGACGTACGCGACATATTTCTGTGAATATAATTCTCGAAAAGCACCTAAAGAACTACGATCGATGATGGTGAGTTTGAAAACTGGAAAAGCATGGACTCATCTCTATCTAGTATGCAATTCTAACGACAGCTTTAAATAATTAAGGCTTCAGACTTTAGACAATACAATCTAGCAAATCTAATCTTCGATAAAACAAAAAAGAAAATTATTATCAAACAGCAGAATCTGATTTTTAAAATCAAACATTCCAGGTATCTATCGAAGGTGGAGGATAAACACTGGGAGGGACGAGAGCTTGAACAATATTGGAATGCTATGAAAAAGTGAAAGAATGCTTTAAAATACTAATTTTATAATGCTAGATAAAATATGTAAGAATTATTCCAACATTTATACTATATTGTGAAACAATACTTTACTTACAAATGCACGAAAAATATGAAAAACTCATATGATCTCTTGATATACTGAATGAAATGATTTAACGATATTAAATATTGAGCATATGTATTAAAAAATTGTATACTATTTTTAAATCTATTAAAAATACTATTATGTATATCATAGTCGTATAAAGTTCTTCAGTCTACTACTTTGGCACAAAGTGAACGCAACTATGTTCACTAAGATTATTTTTAAAAAATGCCTAAGCTTCTCTTCCTCTTTCTATATATATAATTTAAGTCTCCTTAATTCGATTTTGTCAACAAAAAATAATTCTATAAAATTATGAAAGATTGTTCTATAAATAGTACAACCTATGCTAAATTACATAAATGTAAAAAAAAAGGAATTTCTAAAGAACAAACGGAATGGAGATTAAGTCAATCAGCGACGTTCCTTCTATAAGGATTATAATTATTGTAATTAGCTTCAGTAGGCTTGATTTGGTAAGTTAATTCAAACATTAAAGTCGTGATTAGAGTACCAACGACAGGCTTGTGGTACATTTGTTTCAATTCAAAGCCTTTTTTTAAACATAATTCCCTACCACCCGCAGTATATTCGGAAGCGACGATATTAGCACAACTATAACCTTCAGCGATAGCAAATTGAACAGCGACGTTTAAAAGACAAGAGGCAATACCTTTCCTCCTGTAGTCCTTATGAACGCAGAGACGCTTGATCCACGCACCTTTTTCCACAGTACGACTCTTAGCCAATCCAATTGTCCCAACGATTTGTTTTGCTTGTGAAGAAACATCTATATTCGATTCACGAAACTGATTTTCGGTCATGATAGTGTAATGCACTTCGCTGGGATCACGAGACATCAGATACGGCTCGAAGGCTTCCGCAACCCAAAAGCAGGAAAATGCATTCGCCATGTAGAATCTGCGAAGTCGTTATACAATTTAATCAAAAAATTGTTTAACGTCAACAATTGCAATCTAAGTTACAATTTCAAAGTTTGTGACACATTAGCAGATGTTTTTTATACAAAATTAACAAAAACACAAAAAAAAATGTGAACGATCTCAACGATTTCAAAACCAACTGAATTATATCAACTCAAGGATGTCATTGACCCTAAGTATCAACAAATATATTCACAATATTTGTAATTTTACCTTGAAATTTTACTTATTTCATTATCAACTTCCATAGCTTTTGTGGTGTATCCTACATACGTTCCAATGTACATAATAAAAGTAACGACAGGAATGACAGAGAAACAAATTGAGAACGGCATTCCGAAGAATATAAACATAATAGCCGCAAAAAGAATCATCAACTGAAATGTAAATTCCTTTAACAAGTTGCCAAAGAATGCGGCGTTCATCGAGGACATCACACCATCCTTGACCATCTGACGACAATTTACTTCGTCGCCAGGTTTGTAACTCCGTATCACTACTATATGACTCATTTTGATCGAAAATGCACTTTCTACAGTAAATTTGCAAATATCAAAACCAAATAAACTTGTAAAAGGCCTAATCTAATTACGTTCCAGATTTTAAAGTCACACGCGTGTTCAAAGTTGTTTATATCAATCGTGGATTAGGTTAGGTTGGGTTGTAATTCGTCAATATTCGTGTTGTCCGCGATATCGACTCTAATGATATATTACCCACTGAGTTTGTGTCGGGATTCGAAAAATAATTTGAATTAGAAACGGCAAAGACATTATCTTTGGAAAAGGCTATCTTTAGAAAAGGTACAAATGGTCGGAAGATAGAGAAAAAATATAGAAAATTAGTTGTTTAATTCACTCACCATTCATGTGTAGATTTCTCACTTTCTCAGATTTCCTCGAATTCGATCGAGACTTGATTTATCTTCCAGAATAGAAAAATGGAATCTCTTGACCAGTTTGCTTCAGTCTTGATCGTCTTGATTTTAAAACTCCGCTAAAGTTTAACCACAAAAGTCACAACAATCACACGTCACACGAGTCGAGATAATTTTCAGGTAACAATAGTATATTACATATTATGTATAATAAATATTAAAAACACACCGAACGCGAGATTTTACCATTTTCAAACAAATTTAAAAACATTTTAAAGTAAAAAGAGTCAGACGGAGAGTAAAAAACTTAATCAAAAACATACGATGTGAAACAAAAAACCGACACGTCTATTCTCTAAGGAAGCGAATTTTCTACTGACTAGAAAAATATTTTCGCGCGCCAAAAGTTGATAGAAGAACAAAAACCAACCAATCAGAGGCCACGCACGATAAATTAATCGATAGAAGAACAAGATTTTCGCCAATCAAAACGCTTCTTTTATTTTTTCTAGGTTTTAACCGTTTTAAACTATTGTTTTCTACCAACCTAACAATATTAAATTTTTAATGTTTTTATTCAAATTTAATTACCTGAAAATTCAACAAAATTGCGTAAAATTGCTTGCAATCTCTTAAAATTTCCTAAAATTAATGAAAATCTCACAAAATATCGTTAAATCGTTTCAAATTACATAAAATCCACATTCACACAATTCGCGCCATTTTCAAAACAAAACCAATAAGATTTTCGACAACAATATCTTCGATATTTTCAAGATAAATACTAATATCACTTTTTTTAGACAGGATTATTACTTTAAATAAATATATTTCATTACTTCAATCGTTAAATTTACAACTTTCCATAATTATTTTATTTTCGCAGATTGACAGAAAATTAAAACCAACAATTTAAAGTATGTATTTCAGATTTTTGTGAGGTACCTTCTTAATAATTTCATGGAATACAAATTCCATTTTGTAAAATCAACGATTCTTCCACGTATTCTATCGGAGTCTTATTTCTGCAAAATTCCCATCTATTAAAAAGAAATTATTGTTTTTGTAATTATAATTAATAAGGATTTAAAAAGTGAATTCCTAGATTATATTACTCATAAAGTTTTTTAAACATTGACAAACCTATTGCCTCTTCGATCCTCAAGGGCAATTTTGTTCAAAAACAATGTGGATCCAATAGGTTCAACCGTGGTGTTATTATTATTGTCAGCTTGATTTAAATCAGGACGATACCAAATATTTCCAATTATTTCTTTAGTATCTTCAGTAATCGCTCGAAACTTGGTTGCTGCAATGCTGTAGAAGATCAAGGATTCATCCCTTCTACCAAACAGACTAAAAAAATTGCATTAAAATGAAATAACTTTAATAAAATAATTTTTTAAATTAAATTTTTGAAACTTCTCACTCGCATGGAATCTTGAACACAGTAGTAGAATTTCCATGATTGATTCTCAAGTACAGCATCCCTCTAGTCCTCGGAGCTCCCTCAGTCGTCTCAACTTTGGCTCGAAACGGTTCACCTAAAAACGTGTCCTTCGATTTTGACACAATCGTCAAATGTCGATATAAGTATGTTCACAAATAATAAACAAATCGGCAGTAAATCGACCCTATTATGCAGTACCGCAGAATGGTGGTTCAGGCCTCGTGGCCAAGTAGTAGATGCCCAAAGGACCTCGGTTGGCTGGGTATCCCATTTCTTGATTCCATTTTGTCCCCATTGGAGGAAAACAATTTCCCAGAATATATGATGCTCCTCCAACACTGCAGGGCCAGGCTTCGAATCTACATTCGCTTCCTTCATTTTCGATGGTATCTACAAACAGTTGCCAAGCTCGTAAATGGCTGCAGGCAATACTTCTATCCAGATGATCACCTGAGGAAAAATCGAAATTAATTAATTTTTCTCAGAAAGAGGAGATAATACTACAACTGCAAATTGCACTTTTTTTACCATTTTGATGACTAACGACAACAGCGTTTTTCACATCATTACAACCAGGTTGTTCTCTGCCACCATTAGGGAAAAAATCGATATGACCGATAGGTTTCAAGAGACCAAATCCATCAGTGAAATCTCTAGACCCATCAGTATGAATTACATCCACCAGATCTGCATCTGATACATCAAGTTTTCTAGATTTTTCCCTGAAGAGGTGATTTCTGAAAAATGGAGAGGCAGGATCCAATCCTGTAATTCGGCCTAACAAGTAGTTCCTCTTTTTCAAAACTTCTGAAGCACAGCCGGCCACATGAGCTCCCAAGCTAAAACCGATTACATGGATGTTTTTAGGACTTGTTCCCAATTTTATGACATCTAATAAGACGAGAGCGAGTTGACGACCAACTAGTTCTGTGTTAGCAACTGCATTACTATAGGAAGTTCCGGCTCCTCTTGTCCAATCCAGAAGCATTACATTTGTGTCTTCCTGAGATATAATCATTTAGTAAATGGATAGAATCTCTTTTCATTTGAATCTTTTTCAATCGTCAATTGTAAAGTTGAAAGAAACAATTTCTACACATTACATACCACATCGAGAAATGCATGGGCTCCTTTTATAGCACCTAAATCAGTACCACTGCCTTTGTAACCATGAATGACAACCTTGAGTCCATTACTGGAATTGAAATGCGATTTTTCAATAGACTGAAAATTGTCTCCATAATATATAACATCTGGAACTTGGTGTTCTTCACGAGTGTATAATAAAAATCGAGTCTTAATTTCATCTGGATGTTGGGGTGGTCGTTTTAGAGTCAAATGCTGGGGTGGATCGATGAAACAGCCTACCAGATCTATATTGAATTTCATATTGTAAACAAAATATAGTATCGTAAATTAATATAAACCTAAATAATCAATAATAACGTACCAAAGCAAACTTTTGGTGCATGTTCTTCACGAACTGCTATTCTTCTTTGAATCATGCGATGTCTCCTTTCCAATATTCTTGCTGAAAACCAATCTGTCACTGAGAATTGATTTCTTGCTGTAAACTCAGATTGCTTTCGATTGCTGAAGATGCTGCATTCTATATTTATATTATTTATGTAAAACTATACTTTTAATACTCACGATTGTATCGAATTCCATCACTAAGTGAAAGTTGGACCGAGATAAAAATCGGGAAAAAAATGTAACTAAATCTTCTGATCATCGTTAATTCGCGAAGTATCGTCTGAAAAGTCGATGAACATAGCCGTTACCTGCCTTGGGCAATTGCAACAGTAAACTGCACATACTCCGGGTACAGTTTCGCCTCTTTTTTATGCACATGCGACTCTCAGCAGCCTTTCTCTTCATCTCCATTATCTCTTTCACGTCCTCTTCCTTTTTATATTACGTTTCTAAAATAATATGTGTTCAAAATTTTCAAAATAATATACAATATTGCAAATATATTAGTTTTTTTTTTAAATATTTGAAACTTCTTCTCTCATGGTCAGCATGCATTCTCCACAAATTAACTTTCAGTTGAGCGACACTTTCGCCTGACCGCAATTACACATAATCCCGCATGAATTATGTAATAAAAATGGAAGGAATCTAATAACAATAAGCCTGAGCAATGATAATTTGGACATTACATTGTCTGTGACTTTCTCTGTTTCACAGAGAGAAATATTTAGAATACGGGATCGTTTTATAAATACGTACTGTAATAATGCTAAAAATGCAATTTAGAGGAAGTTTCAGACGTCTAGACTGACGATTTTTTTTACATTTATATTGGAATAAAAAAATCAATAATAAAAATTTTCCAAACTTTCCAGAACGTAAAATTTGTATTTAATTATTTACTAGCAGAAATTTATCCACTCTTGCCCGGGATTTGAAAAGATTTCACTATATTTCAAGACATTTTAATTGATTTTAATTAATTTGAAGGAATTTAAAGAGATTTGAAGAAAGTTTAAGAGAATACACGAATATGACTTAAGTATATTATGATATTTATATACGCAATCAAACTTAGTTATGCAATTTTATCGAACTTTTTATAAACGAATATAGTGCAATCGATTTAATTTAAAACCAGCAGATCCAGTTATCGATAATGTGAACGACTCATGATTGTGAGTACTGGGTGTGCTTAATACGTATATATATGCCTTCCCAAATAGGAATAAGAAAGTAAAGTCTTTTAAATATTGTTTAACTTTTCTGAGAAAACAAGTGATTATAATACTTCAGATACTATAATAGTCAGAAAATAAAAACCCGATCCAACTATTCCACCACGCCATGGATTTTCGAAAGGAGACTTTGAATTTTTAATAAATTCTTTATTAAATCAAAGACTTTGTCTACGGAACTATTTTACATTGATCGCATAAATATCGAACGTATCACTGACGTTTCTTAAACCAAAATTTAAGCTTGAAAAACAGTACAATCTTAAAATGACATCAAATTCAAGATCAATCGCACATCGCGTGAACACGAATCAAGTTATTTTCTCGTGTATTATATATTTCATTTTGAACACGCCGAATACGTGTTTCATCTGCTTCGAAAATTCTCGCGGTGGAAGATCAATGAAAGTAAAAAAAAAAAAAGGAGCAACGAGGTCTTTGTCGAGGCGTGTACTTATAACATATTTATTTGCAATATTTTAGCAATATACTCCTTATTGTAGACATATATTTATATCGTATGGCAGCATAGTATTATGACATTGTATAATATAGGTGAGGTGACTGACAGAATGATTCACTTGTCCATCTCTTTGAGACGAGTTACACGTTTTTGTTATACATATTGTTATTAACTCTTTCTTTATCTCGCTATTGTATATCTTCTCCACACATTTAAATTACTTGTTTTTTTAACGTCGCTACAAATTGCAATTCAGCAGTGTTCTCGACCACTCGTTATATAATTATTATATTATTTCAAGCGCTCTTTCAAAACGTGGAAATAATAATCAATATCAATCGACTTCGCTTCGTGCAAATGTGCACACGACACTCCTCTCTACAACTTGATTAACTGTTCTTTTTTTTGCTTTTTGTTCAATAGCTAATGCATTCTCCTAATGACGAAGAAGCGGGCGCGAGATCACCGATCGCTACGAAATCGACAATAATATACTGTGTAACTTTACTCTCGTTTCATTGCCTAGTTAAAATATCGATATATACTATAATATACTCTAATAACGATAATGCAACGTCATTAATTTATTATTACACTTTGCAACTTAGAAAAATAGTCCTGGCACTCCGTGACCATGTCTCGCGGTAAGCTTGGCTCTTTCACATCTTTAATTAAACATCTTACGTTCCAATGACTTTGATTTCTCGAAATTGGAACTTTCCAATTGACTAGTATTACTCCAACCCTGGAAATTAATAGTACAGTGAAAAACATATTTTCTGCACCCAGCAGCTTTATTTATAGTAAATTAATTTTTTCTTTTTTCTATTAAAAGTAAGACATTCATCCATTAATTTTTTTTTATCAATAATTGTTAATTTTACTGTTTATTGCTCTATCGTCTTTAACGAAATATATTTCAAGTTTTGAAGGAAAATAAAATTTGTTCACTCTTAAATATTTTTCACTAACTTAAGTACCTCCCTTTGTGCACTTTAAGCTGAGTTACAGAAAACACTGTACAACCGTAGCACCTTTTTAAAGACAAATCACCCCACACATTTTAACCAAAGAGACGTTTCACGTATTATAGAGAACGTATAACGTATCTAAGTAATTATGATTTTTTTTTAAATATATAACAGAAGGTTTGAAACATATTAATAATATACAAGCTAATGATCATCAGCAAGTATCACTTTTTGATTTTGTGTTTATTTAATCGAATTAATTAAATTTAATATACTCTAGTAATTTGAGGCTGTCTTTCTAAAGTGCATGAAATTTTTTCAACTTTGATCTATAATAACAGTAATTATTTACAAAAACATATCAATTCTAACGAAATGAAAACAATTATTTTTAAAAAGTAATTTTTATAAGTTAACCGAAATATATCATGAAACGATTATTTTAATTACATAAAAATAAAATATTTTCTAGAATTTTTTCCCCGTTCCCATAATCAACTTTTAAATATTATTTTTCATACCATGCCAATTTCTTCCGTAGTTGTTTTTAATTAGTGATATTACTTTACAAAATGAAATTAAATAAAAAGCATTAACCAATTTTCTCTAAAAAATATCACTAAAACAACTATGCAAAAAATATATCTTGCCCCTCCTGAACGATACTAATTATTCCCATAAATTGCACATCTTAGAGGAAAATAAATTTCCACTAAAAAATCGATAACTGCTGTTGCGTCGCACGAGACGTGGAGACGGTATCAATAAAATCTATGAAAACAATTAACGAAACAACAGTACTTCTACCCTTTTAAAGTTTCACGCGTTACTATATTACCTAATATTGATTCGTATAGTCTGTTAATACCTCCTTTTAATATTCCCCGACCCCATCCCGCAAATCCTTATCATCTTTTCTTTGATGCAATTGACGCTCTTTTTTCACTCACTTATTTAATCATTCATACAATCAAAAAATCATTCAGTATATTATACACTCAACACACTCACAAGCTGTGTTTCGTAAGCACGAGCGATCGATTAATCAAAACGTGCACGCTTCTTCGATATATATTTATATATATTTATAATTCATATAATATATATATGCTACTATGATAATTTTAGTCTCTACGCAGGTGATAGCATCAACGTCTTTTAGAATAATTCACTAAAGATGATGATCAATGAAAATCATGTATAAATGATACGTCGCACGTATAAATACTGATAGAGATATACTTGCCTGCCGGTACACCGTCTATTTTTCATATTTATATTTATATATATATATACCTTTTTAGTATTTATATATTTATACTTAGAATTTTCAATTCTCGAGCGATCCAATCGCCTGGCCGTGCCTATTTTTCCCACTCAATGTACATTAATATTTACGGTTACTACTAGATATATGTATAACTAGTTAGCTTCACCAAACATCCACTCATTCAATTCTTCTTCTTGATACTATTACAATTTGTATCTTTACATTTTGCAATCCTTAAGCAATTATAATCAATTGCAAATATACTTCATCTTTATACTGATCATTTGGTTGACGAGAACAAGAAACTTTAATCTACTAATTCAAAATTCAGTCATCGTGAACATTTAACTATTATAATTATATACGTACAAGCTTATCTAGGTTTTATATTCGTACCAGGTCCTATTTTTTCCGAAGCATGAAAAAGTTGGTTAGATACAAAATTGATAAACTACCAAGCTCATAACCGGTTTTTATATTTATGGGACATCACAACTTTTAGGATTCTCGTTTTCTCTATTGCAATATAAGGTTTTAACAGTTACTTATTTTTTTTTTGTTTTGTTGAGTATCTAACCAATTTTTAGAGTCTAGCATTCGATATTTTTTCTCTACTTAGAATTAACATTGATATTGATATACATAATACTATAAATTCATTTATTTAAAACAAGAACTAGTCTAAGTCAACTGTTGGCAATTGTTGGCAATCTCAAAGTTTCCTGTCACTCCCAACCAATATTTTTGCAATTGATTTAACAAGAGTTTGCTTTTTGAAACCGTTTTTCGGCTGTTTTTGCTTTTTAAAATAATCCATCATTATTTGTTGAATTATTTCATCAGGATATTCCAGTTTTTTTTTTACTAGATACAGTTTTTTTCACACACAAATTCACACTTTCCGTCTCATAACCGTAAGCTTAAATCGTAGACTCGCATAATAGAGGGAGCTGAAGTTAAGAAATTACAATCAGTCAGTACTTAAATCGAATATTCGCAGTTCGATATCAAAACCTCAATTTGAGTTCCCAAAAGTTGAATAGCTTTCTCTATACTGCTTATCACAAGTAAATTAATTTTCAATTAAAGAAGAAAGTTGAATGAAAAAAAATTTCAGAAACTCTAATTGCTGTTTTAATAGTTCACTTGATGATATATATGATAGTGATTCACTTATATTATAATAATTAGTGATAGAAAATGGAACTACTAAGGTTCTCTCTTCTTTTTCTCATCAAACGCATATCGTGCGTGTAGATTTCCAATAAGTTTCAGGAATATATCTCTAATTCAATGAAAAATTGTATCTGTGGTGATTAATGTGTATTTAATGCCTTGTTTCGTTAGAAAATAAATAGTTTCGTTCAACCGTTCCGTCACTTTTTTAAGCAATAGTATATAATTATATATTCGTATTTTATGTTATATAGAGATGCGACTCTCACTCCTACTTAGATTTTTCGTTCCTTCTCCCTTCGTATATAAAAAGCTATTAGATCTCAAAAAGGATATGTACGAAGACGAAGGTTTCGACGATAAATAGGTATCATTATTTTAAGCTTTCGCGTCGCCAAATTTAGTTATTTCTTCATTACGAGAAAAAATAGTTACTATTTTCAATTTAATTTCCTATTTAATTTCTTTTCGGAAAATCTCTTTTGTCTCTAATTTTTCTAACAGAATTTCTGAAGAGAATAACAATTTATGAGAGCTACAATTTTCACATAATTTTTCCTAAAAAGTACTTCTTCTTTCCCTTATTTAACTCTTTAATTAATGGTAAAACACAGGAAGCACATAAATTTTGAGAAAAATCTAACTATAGAATTTTGATTTCATCTATCTTTCTTTCATGTTTAGACCTGGATTAGGTAGATGATTGTGAATTATAATTGCGACTAATGCGAGGCGAATTCTCATAAATCTTGACCTTCGAGGCGATCACTATTGTGATAGTTAAAGTTACTCAAAGGAGGCCCATTAAATTGGTGTTTTTTTAAATTTGTTTATTTTTTTATTTATCAGTAGGCCTGTCTCCTGCGTAGCGATTCTAAGTAACATTTTTATGATATGTAGGACGATCTAAGCTTAGGGTAACCCTGCGATCTAATTTGCTTCTGCTTGAACAAGGAAGAAAGTCACGAATGTCCCCCTTAAATATTCATAACATAATTTAAATATCTCATCCAATTTATAATTAAATAATAATTCAGAATCAATAGCAATTCGGTTTTCATTCCCCCTCACAAACCTTTAAAAATTAGAGAAATTTTCCGTGTTGTTGTGAAATTAAAAAAATCGCCACACTAGACGTCTGAAACTGCAACTCAATTTAAAAATTTTAATTTTAGGGAGACACCGTTCACAGGGCACTTATTACTAAAACTCGGCAAAGAGATCAATTATTCTTTTTTATATAGAATACTAGTCTCTGTTCGTGTACGTTGCTATACAAGTACAGTATTCAATGTGAAATAAAGAATATGTGGGATATGTATTTAAAAAATTATGAAAATTACACGAATCTGAAGAGTCATGAGAGGGCGAATGAAGTGTCGAATATGTACAACTTTATTCCTATGAAATACTTATTATTTCCCCATCAAGTTTGCCTTTTATAACGAGCGAAATCGAACTTCACTTTTGAATGTTCGTTCAATCGTTTATTATGGTGATCTTGAAATTTAACAACAATAATATTAAAGCACCTCATATTACAAGTATATTTTTTCTGATCGACTGCAATAAAACGTTATCAATTCACGATCGCCTTAAATACCCTGATTTTATTCTTAAATCGCGAATCGAATCAATAACATATCACGTTTATATATAATTGCATAATTTTTCTAAATTTTTCAAATTTTGTCTACATAGTGTTTTGAAATTTACTATTTAGTTTCTCGAATTATTGAGAACTATTCTTCTAGAGTAAAAACAGGGCCTTCGGTTTCTTCATAAGACGCGTACACGTAATCAATGAATTTTTATTTCATTGAAGCCTAAAGGAAACTCGATATTTGGTAAAAAAATCTTTCTCACTCTCTCTCTCTCTTTCTCTCTTTCTCTCTTTCTCTCTCTCTCTCTCGTTTAGAAATGTTTTAGTATGACAAAAATGGTCCATCGTGTTTTTAATAAGGTTATCAAAAGAAAGAGTCATTAATTTTTAGCGAACAAGTCGTCTTCATTTTCGATGTTGAAATCGAACTGTTTCAAATCATTTAAATTAATTTAATTCAATTGTTCATATTTTTTCTTTGTTACGAATTTCAGATTCGACTTGGTGCTGAAATTTATGACTTACAGAAAGCAATAAATTGTTTCGTTATTAATAGTCAATTAATACGATTGCACAAGATATTCAAGTAATGCAAGCGTAATCTTAATTATTTAAGTCTGTATTCTGCTTTATCGATTTTCAGCTTTTCTCTTTGCTGCTATTATTTAACACTTTTCTTTGTTTTCTGATCTCGTTTATAAATTAGGCAAAAAATCACGGTTAATTTGAGAGAAACAGTACTACTGTAAAAGGGTTTTTATACTTCTCAATGAATATCAAAGGAAATCTATTTGTTTAAAATAGAATTCCTCAATACCTTTCATGTTCTTTTATAATTCCGTAATTTCCTTGACATTATACGTGTTTTTACAACTTTGGCTTATGTGGGAGGATTCAATTCAATTTGTACAAAGTAATGAATTGAAAGTGTGCGCTCAGGACATCTGGAATTATTAATGAGAACTAATCAGACTGTTATGTTTCCTTATTTACTTTTTAAGCTTAAGAGGGTGTAATGAACTGAAAAAACGACAAAACACGTTGTAGGAAGATGCGTGGGATGTATACATTTACATAATTTTCTTCAAAGAAGACAAATCCCCTTACAATCCCTTAATCATCTTCCTTATATACACACGTTTTCCCATTGTTTCAGTATCAGTGTCAACTATGACATTATTAGAACAGTCAATTTAAAAAATTGCGGCAGTGTGCTTCTTGTATATTATATTAACATGGAGCCCTTTGCTACATATTTTTTTTAACTTATTTAATACGCGTATTTATGTTCTACAGATCTTCATTTCAATCATCATTTTAAAAGAAAGATTCGTAACATTTTTTATGAAAATAAATATTTAAAAGACAAGGGGTTAACAACTCGTGAAATCAGGTGTACACTTGCATAAAAACCCATCAAAGTCCCCTAAAATCACTAAAAATAATTTTAAATCACTTCAAATGATTATAGAACTTTCAGAAGAATTCAATGACTAGGAGAATTCGGATGACTTTCAGTGACCGATCGATTAAGTTGTCAATCCCTCGTTAAAAAATCTTTATCAGAAAGTATGAAATTTTAAGAACGTGGTATCTAGTTTTTCTTGAACGAGTGTCAAAAAAACTTTTAAAAAATTGCACACGGGTGTAATTTTGGGCAACCTTTGGGCCAGACTCTAGGCAATTGTACGAGGGGACGAGAGTAGGTATAACTATAATAGTATATGGTATGATACACACACTATACAATGATTTCAATCTCTACTGTATTAATTAATAAACGGCTCTTTTCAATGATAAGACTAACTGTGCGAAATTAGTGTATTACGGGTATTATGTTACAGATTGCAAAAAGGGCGGCTTACGTGATTAGTCGTTCGTGCACGCGTCCCCTGCAGTCATTTTCACGAATAAACGTAACGCAGTCTGTTCTAATGTTACTTTAGACGTAGAGTAATAATACTGGATATTACTGGATTTCATAGTTTAAACTCCCTTTTCTTTTGTAACTCGTTAATTATTATCGTTTGGGTAAGTTTCAGGGTTCCCTCCTTTTTCCCTATTGTCAGACATATACAGTTGATTCATATATTCCTTTCTTATTCATCGCGTACACGTGTATATACAAATCGTATGTATGCCTGTATGTATATATGTATAATATATATATATATATATTTATATATAATTAGTTTTGTTTTTGTATAATATAACTATTCATGTATGTATGTATATCGTTAGTATCAATAGTTGTATCTCGATTTCTTTTTTTTATTTGTTGCTGTTCTCATGTATAGTGTAGGTACTGGCTAAAGCTACAAGTAATAGTCTTTATCAAAAGCACATGTATATCGTAACTATTCTATATAGAATATGTGTAATATAATATACTGCATATAAACCGAGTCTCATGTACGTCATTATAGTTTATGTTCCTCTCGTTCAATTTAGTCTTTGTGTATGTTTTTGTATTTCTATTAGCTTATGTCTTTGCGCTTTATTTTTGTTCAGTTCTCTGCTGATTCGATAGGTAAAAGAATAAAAGACGAGAAGTAGAAAGTTAAAAATACATAGATATTACGATTAGAGATTTTCGCAAGAAGGGATCTATCCCTTCATGGGAAAATCTTGGAAAAAGTTAGAAAATTATTACGAATGTACAAAGCTTCGTTCAATGTTTAAGATACGATTTTAGGATCAGTAGCTTAAAAGCGCAAAGGTCTGAACTTGTTTAGGGCGATCAAAGAGTGAGAAAAGTATTTGAAAAGAGTTCAAAAGTATAGTTAAAAAAAGTATAGTAGAAAAATCTTGCGTTAAGCAAGAGATTTTTTCCTAAGTTAGTTTGTCTTTTTTTCAACCATGAAAATGAAACCTTTCATTCTCATTCTTAGATTATACATGTATCAGTATGCTCATTCTCTTCACACAACAAATTCTATAACACAATCTACAAGTGCGACTCTCTTCATCTTTCGTATGATTTCCTACCTAGGCCTCGTCCTTCGCCCAATTTTTTTTCGGTAGCATCGAGGCCAAAATCCTAGTTCTGGTCCCTTTGAGCACTGGCGTCTCAAGATTGTGGAACCCTTTGCTCTGTTGAGGCGTAATTGATGAATTTCAATGATTCTTGGCAAGATGGTCTTCATCACTGGCCTCAGCATCTCCTTCGACGCCGCGTTCACCCTCTTCCGGATGCGTTGGATTTCCTTCCTCGGTGTCAATACTACTGGTTGGTGTTATTTGCTCTTGGTTTTCATTCCTTGGGAAACCCAAATTTCCTCGGTCCTTATTGCTGCTGTTGTTACTGTTGTTATGGCCGTTGTGATTGTTGCTGTGGCTATTGTGATTCATACTGTGAGGGCTGTGACTGTTATTGTGACCGTTGTTATGATCGTTGTTATGACCGTTGTTATGACCGTTGTTATGACTGTTACTGTGATCATTGGTATGACCATTATTGTGGTTCTTATTGTTACTTCGCTCCTGGAAGGTCGAATCCTCACTGCTAGGGGAACCGGGGGATGAGACTATCACCTGAAAAAAATATAAATTGTCTTCATTACTTTGGGATTTCGAGAATTTAACGTTTCTAGTTACTACCTTAAGCTGACTGTTCGAACGTCATTCCTACTGTCATCGGTACTTTTTCAATTTTTTGATGACAATTGAAACTTTGCTAACGAATTTTGCTTAAAGTAACTGATTTATAACTAACCTTTTGTACTGAAAAAATTAGCAGTCACTAAAAGCTTAACATCAAGCACTTTTAGAAATACGATCGAATTAAAACCAACTTACTTCAAATTGTCTCTTGTAAATGCGCTTTATTATATACAATGTTAATGTGCAAGTTTAATATGTACAAGTATTCGATTACAATTATTTTTCTCTGTAATTTTTGTTTGCTGCGCTACACACGCCATAAAGTACAAGAACCATGCGGACATATTCTTATCTGCGGGCATAATTAATACCCTAAAATAATCATCACATCATTTTACAACTCTACCATGAAAGGAAAATTGTATTAAATACCAGAGAGTGTAGTGAATGCGATAAAATACGATAAAGAATTGTATAGATGCACTTAAAGCCCGCACCTATATCGAAGATCTGACTATTTTTCAAAAATCTCATTAATATAATTAAATAAATCAATGTTCAGAACGTGTTCAGAACATTAGCACATTTTGAATTGATTTAAATAAAGGTAGATTTCCCAATTCAGATCTTCGATTTTAGAGCCCATTGCTCTCTGGTTCGAAAATAGAACATGCAATGAAACGAACGAATGAACGAATGAAAAAGTGGATGAATGTGATTGAAAATGATAACGATAATGTACCTGTGCAAGAAGCGGCGTCTCTGTGCTGTCAGCGCTTTGGTAGAGCCGGCAATTTGCGTTTGCTCTGAATACGTGCCCAAACAAAAGATAAAAAAGACAACGTAAATCTCACTATGTAAATGGAATGACGGTGTAAACAATAGTTACAAATGATACGATAGTTTACGCACCAAAAGGTCGGACAGTAGTTAAATACTTTTCAGGGATGGGCTAATATACAAGGAAACTGATCTCTAACTATCTAATTTATAGCATCTGAACATGTGTCTCCCACTGAAAACAAGCCCAAGTCCATCTCTGATTGTTTTAAAATGCAGAATTAGAAATACCACCCAAAGTAAAATAACACATAAGTCATGCATGAAGGCGTGACAAATATACATTTGTACACATTTGTACAGAAATCTGAAAGCGCTGAATTAGAAGAGACTTGTGAAACTTGAAAAAGATGATGACAATGGTGTTGAGTGATGAAGCCCATCGAAAGAGAAGAGTTAATAATGAAGATGATAGTTATCCTTTGATATCTACCATGCTTTCAACAACTTCCTAAGTTCAAGAAACGAATTACAAAGCAGGAAAGAGAACATTATGATCCTGTTACACCATCCTGAGATACAGTCATCAAACAACTGAATTTATCCGCAATTAGACCAGAAAAGAAAATTAGAACAGCTTAAAACTAAATTTGTGCAACAGGATGTAAAGAGATTGTTTAGTTCTATCTCAAACCTTCTGCTTAGGCTTTAGAGTAAGTTTAAAATGCATCCAACAATCAACATTTGCCAAAGCTATTTGTGATATCGGTCAAAGAATGAAGCGTCGAGGAATGAAGAAGGAATTCAATGTCTATAAATTGAATTGTCTATGCTATGAAGAGTTAATAAAGAAACCAGGAACTTGGGATCTAAATGTAAAAGATAACCAGACAATCAAAATGAGAACAAGGATAAATAAACTGGATGAAAGAACACTCGTCGACGCTGCAAACGGAACCTGATTAAAGCTTGGATGCGTGTGAATGAGACCTTTAAAGTTGCTAAAAGAAAATTATCAATGAAATCAAGCATCGTACCTGTCGAGGCTTGACCGGCGGTGGAGGACGAGTAGAGGGTGCGAGGACTGCGTGTGCTGTAGTGGTTGGCTGATGATGAAGTGAGGGTTGCTGCTGCCAAGGCTGCCCTGTTCGTCCCAAGGTTCCCTGTCCCTGATGCGCCAAGTGAGGCTGTGCCAGAGATTGCAGCTGTGAGTGCAAGGACTGACTGCTGGTGTTGTTGTGGTCGAGTGGTTGCGTAACTCGAGGAATTGTTGAGGCGGTTGTAGAAATCTTCCGAACTGTCTGTGAAATAAGCTACTGATTACTTGGCCCTTACTGCTTGCATTCAAAATTGCGAAGTAGCTAAGGCTATTGTTGTAGAACATTCAGAGAAGCTTGCAGCATCAAGCAGATAAATGAAAGTAACTGCAAAACTGGAAGAATTTTGTTAAGATCGATAACATTACCTGACTTGACAGGCCATATCTCCAGGAGATACTTGAGCATAGCTATGGGTTGGGTGAAGTCTAACATCGGCCCACTCTCTTCAGAGTGCAACATTAACACTGGGCCGAAGCAGACTGCTAAACTTCCTGGTGACATCTTGTTACATTGCGAAAGAACGAGAGCCAAGTGGTCCAATAAGTAGATTAGCGTACACTGGAATTTAATTAAAGAATTAATATTAAAGCATAGAGTTGTGTATCATTTTGAAGAGAGGTATTTTTAACAAAAGCTTACCTTGTTAACTTTCGGGAGACAGTCAAGGATGCTGAACATTAGCTTGGCGTTACTCTGTGGATCTTTTGGTGAGCATATTATAAGCGCGTCTACCACCATTTGGTAGAGGCACTTGGTGAAGAGAGGCTCCGGTAGTTCTCTCAAATAATCCTTGAGAACACCTGTGATTACATTGATGTCGGGAACATTGTCTGGTGATAGATCAACCGATCTAGCATTTCGCTCAAAGGCCTCTCTCAGTATCCTTTTCTTTGACGCTGATCCACAAAGTCGATACAAGCCTGCAAAGAATCAAAAGTACAATGCCAACACTCAGTTTGATCAGATCTATAAAATCTTGGGCAACTTTTTTTTTTTAATCCTACCAATAATGTCAAGTCCTCTTCTTTCTACTTCCTCTATACAGCGCCAGACGATGATAGGAATATTATTAGGAGAACCATTCATTGCCAAGGCAGTCGAAACTCCTCCTGGCACACCTCCAGTCTTTGACTCTCGAGTAACCTAAATTAAATTAGCAATGAGAGGAATCATCTCAAGTTTCACTTCTTAAGAGATTTATCTTGTGAATTAACTTAGGATGTTACTTACGACAGTATCTAAGTCGACCCCAAAGAGAGGGGCAACTCGGGTAGCTAAGGATATAACAGGCAATCCTCGCCGTCTAAATGTTTGATGTGCATCAGTGTACCTTAATCTGAGGTAAATCGTTCCACGTGGTTCGACTTTCAAAGCCAGTTGGTGAAGTGGAGATTCCTTTAAAAGGCTAACCAAGTGCACAGAGCCTTTGTAACAAAGTTTGTGCCTGTGCTGCGGATCCCAGGAATAGACCAGCAAGTCTAGTTGTCGATTTCCTACCAAATCTAATTCGAAGGTCTCGTCCCAGTCAAACATTAAATCGCCGGTACGGACAACTGTTCTCGCTTTGTGCACCCTGTCACACTCGAGAACGCAGTATAAATCCCTCAGTGCACAGGTGCCTGTAGATAAAAATTTAGTCATCAATGTTTCTTTAGGTTTAAATTTAGATTCTTTCTAGTATTTAAGATCACACAGTGGATAAGTGCTGAAGTGCTTAAGTGCTTGTTAACATATTTGGTAAAATGAGAGTGCCACTCGATCCAAGTTTCTAACTTCGAGTGGAGGTGATGGTGCGGTGAGAATAGAGTAGTGCTTTCATTGTTCAGACATAGAAGAAAATTTGTACTGTCTGGGTGTGGACTTTTTGAATTTATTTTAATATTCAGGGGGACATACGTCCAGTCGTGAATGTAAACATTCACGGACGTACCTAAACTTGGCTGACCTGATGGAGTGGAAGGTGTCGTCGCTGCAGAAGACGAAGTAGTCGACCGAAGACCACGACCTGCCAGCAAGTGGACCCAGAGTAAACCATTAACTCCAGTAGAAACATCACCAGCGGTATCTCCAATAGAGCTCAGAATGGAGCTGGTAGAACTTGGAGTTCCTACCGTTGGAGGCTTTTCTATCTTATACTTGAGGAACTCTGAAACAAAGAAACAAGTACAATAATCGTCTGAACTTTTTTCCAACGCCCTTAAGACAAGTCCAATGTCAAAGGAAAGGAAAGATGAGCAAGACTCCTCACCTGCAGGATTAATATCTAGCAGTCTTTGATCCTGAGTTCTAGTTGGCGTGGGAGTAGGTATGCTTCTGGCAGATTCAAGGTCTAAAAGATTCCTGATTCTCCTCACAGAAGTCGCTCTTTGATTAACAGAGCTACTAAGAGATGATTTTTGACTAAGAGAAGAGCGAACATTGGAAGCAACTGACGATGGCCTTGGGTTCCCTGCAGTTCGATGAGAAGAGGAGCTGATGGCTGTTGATGCCCTTAGATTTGCTAGATTCACTTGTTGTGCTGATGCTGATCTCGTTGATAATCTATCTAGAGTACTCGACAGGGGTCTGTAGCTTCCATATCCTCCATACTCCGCCTGTATAGAGAGTTTTGGATTTATATAGAAATTTAGATGATAATTTTAGATTGCAAGATAAGATCATACCTGATTTGCTGCTGCATGAATGTTCTCTGCACTGTAGGTATAACGTGGTGGCCTATTCGTCGTGGCCCTAATCTGCTCGTACAAGGCGCTGGTACTAGGTGTTCGGCTCAACCATGCTCGATATTCGTCTGAAGTAAAAACACTTGGCGATGATGGTATTCTTCCTGCGATTAATTATTAGAATATTTCCTTAAAATTAAAGTCCATTAACACATCTTGAGTTTGACGCTCTGACAAAAAGTCCCATGTTTCTTTATCGCGCGATGATGAATTTTGAATTGTAAACCTGGGAATTGTTGTCTTCCAATTTAGTGAATCAATCTGGGCAATCTAGCATCTAAGTTTTATTATGTTACATTCTGATGTTACTCTCTACGGAAAATCCGGAAGCAAACTACAAGAGGTATTAAGTCTGACGTGCTAATCAAGGAACTACGAGATCCTATTTCCAACTGGTTTTATTCCTGCCTTTTTCTGTAGCAGGGTTTTTAACATTTCAAGGATTTTGCTGATAAAATCATCAGTTGATGATGGAATGTAGAAATTGATATCAAACTGAATCAGTTTCAAGGTATTTATCTGAAAGGCAGTGCATTGGATGGTTGGAAAATGGGTAACACATTTCTTCTTACCTCTGTCTCGCCTAATGGATGGAAACTCGGGAGCGGACAAAGCACCATCGCTATCTTCTTGGTCAATGAGACCTGACGTAACAGTGCTAAGACCAGATCTAAGGCCTGGTTGCTGCGGCAACGTCCTGCCGCTCCGAGGCAATGAGTTTGTTCTTAAACCTAAAATAACGTCAAAACCAATTCCTACTTATAATTCTTTTACCAATTCAACCCAAATCAATACCATCAAAACATAAAATCACAAAAGCTTCGACATTCGAAATTTCCACTCTGCAGTAAATTTTGCAGCATAAGCACATCATTGACTGCTTTAGGTGTATGTAGAAGACTAATCTCAAATGCTAATTTTCTCTATCTAAATCACTTAGTCTAGTTTCCTAACATTTTTTAAAAACGTGTTGAGAACGTGCATCTAATTCAAGCAGTCAAAGATGTACTATTATTAATATTATCATTATGGCCACAAGATTCACCTTTTTCAATCTCCCTGACTTTTGAATTATGAACAATTAGAAACTGTTTACTGCATGAAAACTGAAATTCAAATCAGAATAACTTGAAATGAAATTTGAAATAGAAAATAAATAAGTTGTCCGCAGGCCTCGGATGTGTCCATTTTCGAGCGACAGAGACGTTGCCGTAGAAGACTTCTCTCATGTTTTCATGCAACTGTCTTCTAGTGTTCGGCTAATATGTAGATTTGAATCAGACATGACCTGAATTTTAGAGATGGGACTTACCCGTAGAACCTTGACCAATCTGGGACCTGGAAAGAGTTGCCAAATGCGAAACGGCACTACTTTGAGGGGGGTTGTTCAGGTTGTGCCTGTAGTAGTAGTAGGCTGATCGTGGTGAACTGGAACACGTAGCCTCTGTATCTGATGCATAATCCAACGAAGGTCGATGTCTTCTCGTAAGTGTACCGAATTGACCTTGACCTCGAGAAGCTGTCGTTGTGTCGCTTTGCCCATATCTGGTGTTGTAGCGCAAGGCAGAAGATCCTGATAACCCGAGATTATATATTTTTCTTGTTCATGAGATTAAATAGATAAAAGATTCAAAATACAAGATTCACTTTAGAGTTTTGAAACCAACCTGTCTTGAGACTGGACCTCAATAACGTATGCCGAGCTGGTGTCGTGATGCTGGTATAATCTACTCTTGGTAAATGTTGGTCAGAGCCACTTCTTGGCATAATTCTTCCGCTTCCGGAATGCTGAGAATAACCATAATGCGAGGCTTGACTCTGACCTGTGAGTCTACCTCCAACAGATTGCATTCCAGTTCCAGTCGACATGCGACGTGAGCCATTCGAGGGCATCATTGGACCCGGGCCCGAGTAAAACGAGTGTACCTAAATTGAAAAAAACTTGTATAATTCTGAAAATCGCTTTTTTCTCGTGAAAGCTTAAAGCGACTTTTCCACCTTTCACGCTCTTTATCATGCTTTTGCTTATACACAAATGCGTGATGAGTATCTCAATTTTGTATGTACAATTGTATGAGAAAAATGTGATTGATCTTTGATCGACTTCCTTGATAATCAAGTGATTTTATTAGTCGATTAATGATTTCTAAAATAAATAAAATATGCGCATGAACTTAAGCAAATGTTCGAATTAAAGTAAGTCGTTTTGAAATGGTTTTTTTTGTCGATGTTTCATCGATGTTTTAAGCCGTGAAATGTGCTGAGTCTTTCTCAAAGCCTTTGAAAGAAAGATCATCCCTTGAGAGTGTTTTGTTCCGAGTTCTAATTGTATTCTAAAAGTTGACTTTATTCAACCACTTCACAAGGAATGGACTTCTGCATGAAACAAAAAGTGACAGTGATGCAGCGGGAAAAATAAATAGGAGGATGCACACAAACATACTTATATGTATAGAAAGCTTTGGAACGAATCACAGAGTGACGAAGGGTGTGCGTCAAATATAATTTTAATGTAGCAATATACATATGAGGTATACTCATTACGAGATCTATATAGATATCAAGAAGAGTTGTGTTATCTTTACCTTCGTGAAATCCTGGTTAATTTCAACGTAGCATTCATTCATAGAACCGATTAGTCATTAAAAATCTCGTTTTCATTATAGGGTCGAACGGCGGTCTTCGCGTCGTTTAATTTTTTCTTTTAACATTTTTATTCTACTTCTGACCGATTCCATATGAAATCAAGCATGATTTTAAAATTGAATCGGCCTTCATACCACTTAAAATACTCGACTTATTTTTGAAAAAGAAAAGTTGCAAGAAAAAATCTGTTTATTCGACGGAGGGATTTTTTTAAAAATATGCTTGTGAGTTAGCCTCGAGATCCGCCATTCTTTTGTTAAATTATCAAACTTGTCTTAGAGAGTGGAGGGCAAACAAGTGTTGAACGGTGCAAATAGGTATAAAAGGGTGCTCGATCCACATCGTCTAAGACATCTATGTTTATAGACTCACCACCATGAAATGAATACTGCTACGCCAGGCTTCAGACTCCTTTTCATTAAATATTATAATTGAACAAATAGCAAACAATGAAACGACTGAATCTGGTATTTATTTTTCAAAATTTGCCCTTCCTTGTTTACTTTATAAAATTATAATCGACAAGAAATACTTGTATTAAATTTCTTTTCCCAACAATCCTTTCAATGTACTTTAGATTTATTTAAAATCCTGGCGTCACTTATAATAATTTCATGATAATGAACATCGATTTTGAAATGTAAGTGTGAAATTATGACTTACTTTTTCTGCCAGGCTCTCGAGGGTTTTTGGATATCCTCGTTCGTATGGTTGAAAATGCTGAGTGGCCGATGGTTTCGGCTGATGTGTGATAACAGGAGGAGGTGGTGGTTGATAAGACCAATGACCCTCAGGCCTTGAATTGTAGTAAAGGTCGCCATTACTAGATCCCAAATCCTGAGTTGATCCGAGACCAGTGAGGCCCAATCTTGATCGAGAGGGCAACATCTCTCGTCCATCTCCCCTTCTTCGACTACTGTCCCTAATTTTTCCAAAGAATAAATCAGTAAGTAGGTATATTATTTATTTCTTAAGTTAAGGGTGTTGAGGATAAATTCTAATCTAAAAAAAAGGAAAGAGAAATTACCGTATGTGATTGCTAGTTGAGTGATCATTTTCATCTTCATTAATGTCCCTTTTTATGACTACCACCGGTGTTGTCTTGTGCTCGCTCTGAAGACTATGTGAAATAAGTTGATGAGGTCCACGTCTCGTGGCTAGGATAAGTCTTGTGGGAATGGACATCACAATTACTACATCGTCTAAGCTCATGTGCGTGACATCGACGAGATTCACCGCCAGGATCTCATCCCCTACCTGAAGATTTAACATTCTTTATATTAAAGTACTGTAATCCTTTAAAGTCTCCTCTTAAACTTCACCCCAATTCTTAAAGGCAATATTTGTTACTCTCTTTAAATAAGGTAAATATTTTTTCTTTCTAATCAAATTTTTATAGAGGAGAATGATTTCAAGATATGTAGTAAAAAAGTAAGGACCTTAAGACAACCACTGTTGTAAACGGCTGATTCCAGTGCTATCCTAGATATAAAAACGCCATCGTTTCTGTCCATGCCATTTCCTTCCCTTATATAAAGTCCCAACGTCTGTCCCGGACTCTTGATTATCTCGACAAAGTGGATAGGGTACTTTGGATCCTGAAAAAATGTTAAATCGTGTATACCCTCAACTCCATAACTATCCCAATTATAAACTTATACATTATGTATGTTTAAAGAGTTTAAATTTCAAATTGTGAATCCTTATAATCTTTCAATTTAAAGGATTAGTTCGAAACTACGTCTTCTCATCAGTTTGAAAGAGATATATCCAAGTTTCAACACAAATCCAAGTTTTAGGTGGAGATTTAATACTGATCAGTACAACTCCAAAGTGTAATTGATGAACGATGTCTTAAAGGAAACTGGATATCAATCAATTACTTGATATCAAATGGAGGACGCCTAATGGACATGGATGAGTGATTCTCTTTGTTTTTAATACTTTTTTTTTAAAGTTATGTTGAAAAGATGCGTTAAGGTAGATATAGACATATCTATATCTACGAAAAGTAGATATAGACATTTTACCTGTACTGCAACGAACTTCTTCGCAGCTTCTTGAGCCTGTCTTCCCATTTGACGAGGCTCGATGGTGCGTACAACCATCTGACCTCGTCTTTCCACAGCCTCGAAAGCAGCAGCGGTCGAGGCGTCATGGTCATTTTCCACGGTCTGGATTTGCTTGAAAATTTCCGTACTGATCCCACTCACCTAAAAACCCAATTTATTTTATAGATAGTCATAGAATTCAAAATTAGAAGGATGCCAAGTGAATATGGCATCCTAAATGGCAGTATATTTTATTTTTGAAGCTTAACTGTCAGTTGACAGTTTTTGGAGACATTACCTTTCTGAAATCCGATTGGATGACCATAGGAGGTGGTTCCTTGGGGCGCAACTGGTTGGCAGGTGCCTGCCTCCCAGGACTTGCGCTTATGTCTGTCACTTCCCCACGCCCCTCCTGAAGCAATAATTTTATTCTCGTTAAATGAATTCATTAAAGCAATTTATTCAGAAAAGGGAAGCTCGTATTTTGTATCACGAAAAACAGCCAACGACAGTAATATTATCGTCTAAAAAGACTTTACTACCCTCACATGAAGTCCTCGTACAGTTTTTACTGAATATTCATTTCAATAAAAATCTTTTAATTATAATTGAATATATGACAATTTTCCAGTTTAATTAGGACAAGTTATAATTGAATTAATGTTATTACTTACACTATTGGATATATATTTATTACTTTGTAGTACCATAGGGTTCAATAATCCAAACGTTAAAATTAGAGAGGATTTAGTTAATTAGATATTCCATACTATCTTTGATCTACAACTGGGTACCAGATCGGATTAAAATTTCAATTTCATATTAGTACATAGGCCGCATTAATTTCAGATCATGGAATATAAGGGACAAGCTAAAAATATGTGTAGCAAGTTCAGGGACGATTACGTCCCGGGACATTATACCTCTAATAAGTTTTTTTTCCACCTGCGAACCGCGAATAAGAGAATGTATGGGTGCGAATAAAGCACACCAAGTATACATTAAACACATCTAGTATAATATTTAAAATGTTATCTTCAATTCATGTTTCAATAAAAATAAGCAGTTTCAAGATAAAATATTTCTCGCGTGTCTACAATGTTTAACTTTTAGGTTGATGACCTTCTTGATTCTCAGGGCTCAATTTCACGAAGGGTTTCCACTCAGGAAATTAACTTATTCTTCAAACCTTTTTCTACATATTTTGGCCTCACTATCCCACACCATCAATCATAAAAAATTCATCCAAGGTTAAAACCTTCAAAAATCTAATGAGCCATTTCGAGTTCTTCAACCTGGAAAGATCTCTCAGAAATTGGGATTTCAGAAAACCTTTATCCTTTGCACATCTAGCTGTCAATAACCCATTCTCCCCAGGTCTTCAATGATCAATCTCGTGACATTCTTCGACCACCATCTCCTCCCATTTCACCTCAAAAGCTCCCAAGAACCTCACCTGCAGCACCCATCAGTATCCTGCGGCATTTTCATGACACGTTTAACCAATTACACCCCTCCCAACCCTCGGGGCCGGTACCTAGATGTCTTGCATCTGAATCCGCCTAGCATAAATCGCGCCCACCTCGCCGAACGCCGGGCTCATCTTCTTCGACCGATATTCCAGTCCCACAAGGCTCGCGCCTTAGTTCGCCCATCATGAATTTCCTGCATATCGCAAATACCTCTAACACCTCAAATATATCATATCCATTTCTACCTACCCTCAAGCATGGCACGAGGATGATCCACGCGGTCGATCCGCACATTCGGCCCCACAGCAGAGTATCACACGAGCTTATATTTCCAACCCCTTCGAGATCGTCGAACGCACCCACCCCACCTGACCCTCGTCAACCCCACCGATCATCCTTCCACTCCCTCTTATGCCACCGTCTGGACACATTTCACTACGTCTCACCGTTAGTTACCCCCGTTACATGTAAAAAGTCGGTAGGGAAATGAGGTATGTCGGTGTGGTAGGTCCTTCGAGCCGGCCTCAACCACGAAGGGGTTGCAATGCAAAACCAATGCAGAACGAAGCTGTTTGGGGGATTCCGGACGACTTGAGGGGCGACAAGAACCTGGCTTGGCCTGCGAATTATCTCGATGAAGAAGATGCACCCCCTATTCCGACGCACGTCGTACTTTGCCCCATGCCAGCTAATATGGCGGGAACCTACCCCTCAGGACCGAGGGGGAGGCGCTTGCGCCCCGAGTCACCTCCGAGGGGGTTTGGGTACTATCGACCCGACGTGACGTCACCTCACACCCTAACCAGCGCTTTATATATGTGTAGATTTATATATATATATATATATATATATA
>UCOK01006500.1:0-38090 GCA_900474325.1 Synergus umbraculus | reverse complement strand
CTTTTATACTCTTGGGGTCTAAAGGGTTTATGTGGTGAGGGAAGAACCCTTTTGGTGGGAGATGCGTGGAAGACGCTTTCACGGTATCCGCGCCTCTCTGAGTCCCCGGGAGATGCGCGGGAAACGCTTTCGCGGTATCCGCGCTTCTCTGAGTCCCATCACGCGGTTTTAGTAGAAATGGTCTTCGCCGCGCTGTCTGAGTATTTTGAGGCGAAGGTCATTTCTACTTATTTCTTAGATTATTTTATTTTATTCTATTTCTTATTTTCTAACTTATATTTATTTACATTTATTTCCGAGATAGCAATGTCGTTTTTGGGGTTTTGCGTCTGGGCGTATATCAAGTTTCTCGAAATAAATGTCCTTAAAATTACTTAATATCTCGTAAAATATCTTTTAAAGTCGCTTAAAATTACTCAATATTTGTAAAATCTCAATAAATTTCGTAAAATCTTTTTAAATTCCTATTAACATTATTCAAGATTCCATGAAATCTCATTAAATCTTTTAAAATCCCTTAAAATTTAATGAAATTTCGTAAAATACTTGAAAATCTCCTAAAACTTTCTCAAATTACTTAAAATTCCAAAAAATAATTCCTTAAAATTATTTTATAATCCCATAAAATCTTATAATTCTGATGTTAACTGATCTGTAAATAATTAATGTACGAATGTATTATTAAATATGAATATATTACAAAGTGATATAAAAAAATACAGAGAAAGTTAATTTAAAGTGATATATATTCACACAAATTTGCGCAATTTCCAAAGGAACCAATCAGGTTTTCGACAACAATGTGTTCGAAAGATTGGTAATATCTCTTTTTTAAAATAGGACTCTATTTTCGAATAACACAAAAAAAGTATCATCTCTGTCTGAGAAAAATGAGTAACTACTCTGTGATGTTGTGAGGCATTTGAAAATTTAAAGGGTTCCTGCGGGCGAATTGCAGACAATAAAGACAATAGGATTTTAACTGGGAAACTGGGGAACAAGATCCCACGTCCGCACCAGCTTCAAATCGGGAATGGAAGACTGAACTTAACCAACAGCTTGTGCAATGTGCACTGAACGTGCCAGTTTCCCCTAGAAAATGTCACCATTTCGAGTGTTCACTGCTCAATGACGCGAAAGGAAAACAATTCTCTCTCTTCCTCTCTCCCTCTAAACTCTCTAAAGAGTTTAAAGATCCGGAAGTACCCACAGCTTTGTGGCTCTCATTGCTTTCAGGTTTATATCCGTTTTATATTTCCAACGAGTAGGCCCGGATGAGTGCACAATATACATGCATACAATATATTACATGTACATACGCATAGAGTCTGAATGTGACTAAAACTCTAAATGAGAAAAGTTTTGAGTGGAACTCGACCGGAAGTATAAACTGTATGAAACAAGCTTTCGCGTTCAGCTGTTCAATTGTTGAACAGTTCAATGTCCAGTGGTAAATGTTACCTTGTACGTATAATGTTCAATGTTTATTACTGCGTCGGATATTCGATATATGTATACATGAATCGCAAATAAAAATTCGATCGATAAATAAAAAATGCATGAAAAAACAGGACTTAGGTTACCAACGATAGAGTTTCAAATATGACTGACAACTGACGAGACGATTGATGTGTTTTCAGTTTTATTCGCAGAGATAAAATACATGCCTCGATTTCAAAGCGGATTGCGAAAATGCAATCGGAAGAGTTATTGTAAATTCTACAGTAACTTATCCTATCTTAAAAAAGTGATGTTACCAATATATCGAACATCACATTGTTGTCGAAAACCTGATTGGTTTAGAAACTGCGCGAATAGTGTGAATGTATCGAATTTTATAACAATCTGCAGACTATTTTCGTTTTCAAAAAGATTGTTAAGACAGAGAATACGAATTTTACAAAATTTATTGAAATTTTACAAATATTTAGAAATATTATTATTTCACGGTGTTTCAAAGAATTTTATGAAATTTATTTCTGATTTTCCGAAATTTTAAGAGATTTTACCAGTTATTGGGGTTTTATAGAATCTAAAAATTGAATAAAGAGTTTTCATTCGATTTTCAGGTAATTGAAAGTATATAACGACAAGATTTCATGGGATTTTAAATAATTTTAGAATTTTTAAAGCTTTTTGAAGGATTTTCACGAAGTTTTATTGGATTTTCAATTATTTTAAGGGATATTAATTGTTTTAAGGACTTTTAAGAGATTCAAGGAATTTTACGAAATTTCATTAGATTTTTAGCAATTTTAAAAGATCATGAGATTTCGAGAAATCTTAAAAAATTTAACGATAGATATGTTGTGGAATTTTAAGTGATTTTTAAAACTTTTAAGGTATTTGAAGAGATTTCACAAAATTTCATTGGATTTTTATATTTTTTGAGGATTTTAATGGGATTTAATGGGATTTTGAATAATTTTAAGGAATTTAAAAGGATTTTACAAATGTATTGAGATTCCTGAAATTAGAGTAGGAATTACAAATTTTTATATTTCAAAAATTAAAATCTCTGAATTATTTTGCATATGTACTTTTAAAATTCCTGAATTTTTCCAATCCCACATTTTTTTGGGAAAAATGATAAGATTTTTAAGAATTATGAAGTAATTTTAAGGAATTTTACTATATATTTTGTGCAATTTTAAGTAATTTTAAAGGATTTTACGAAATTGCATGGAATTTTAACTAATATTCAAAGATTTTACAATTTTTTATAGGATATTAAGTTATTGGGATCTTAAATAATTTTATGAGATTGGATGATTTTGGGAGATTCTATGTAATTTTAAGCAACTTTAAGATATTTTATGAGATATTAAATTATTTGAAGAACATTTATTTCCAGAAATTTTAAGAGATTTGGTGTGATTACATTAGATTGTCAAGAATTTTCAAGAATTTAACCAAATTTCATGGAATTTTGTGTAGGAATTTTAAGAGATATAATGAGACTTTATGAGATTTTGAGTAATTTTAAATAATTTAACTATTTCATGAAATTTCATAGGCTTTTAAATAACTAAGGATTTTGTCGATATTATATGGAATTTTAAGTAATTCTGAGGGATTTTATGATTTTTTATGGGATAATAAGTAATTTTTAAGAGTTTTAATGGATTTTACAAAATTTCAGTAGATTTTCAGAAATATTAAGAGTAGATTTAATGAGACTTTATGGGATTTTGAGTAATTTTAAGTAATTTTAAGACATATCGAATAAATTGACAAAATTTAAAGGAATTTCACCTAATTTTGAATGATAATAAAGGCATTTTAAGGAATTTTATAAAACTCAGGAAGATTCCTGACATTAGATAAAGAATAATTACTTGGAATTTCTTGAAAACTCCTTAAATTTCTTACACTTACTTGAAATCTTTTAAAACTCCTTTAAAATTCTTTAATATAATTTCAAATTCCTTCAAATACTTTTACAAAATTTTTAATACATTAAAATTTTGAAACTCTCGTGAACTAATATTTTGAAATACTTAAAAAATGTATTATAATCACTTATTGTTTCTATATAATTAATACCTCTTTTTTATAATAGGAGCTTTTTTTTTAGAAAATTAAATAGTATTAATAGATAGTCATCTATTGTGAATAATGAATACGCAGAGTAGTGTTTGGGATATTGAACAGTTTTTCCTAGGTGGGATAATTACTAGGGCATTTTTTGGGATAACTGACAAGGTCCTGGCCAGTTTTCCTTAAGTAGGGCAATATTCTGCCAAAGCGTTTTATGCCTTGTGTGTTAATCTGGTTAGGGTCACATCAATGGTATGGAAAACTTTCCAGGACCCTGGCATAAACCCATCAAAATATCCTGCATGGCATATAGATTACTTTCCAAAGAGTAAAATAATAAACGCCCCAGTGCCTTTTTTGACAGAATGCAGCTTATTTCATCGATTCATGGTTGTTTTATACAGAAAAAAATATCTGCAGAAATTCCTTGGTTAGAACAAAGCTGAAAATTGATATCAGTCTATAAAAAATGGATAATTAAATCTCCGGAAAAAAATGTTGGCTCTGAATGTTCAGAAATTCGATCCGTACAAATTAAAACGAGTTAAAACGAGATTCGTTTTTCTTCTTTATCCTCTTAAATTTAAGTATCATGAAACTGGAGCGGAGCTTCCATTGATACATACGGAAATTCCAATTTTCCAATCCAGTTTTTACAAAGACGAAGGGACAATCGCAAGTATAGGAAAATGCAAATTGCCATCAACTCAGGGTAGGAGATTGTGCATTTGTGAGCAGTTTCAGTTATATCTATTGTTGTTGGCATGGCCGCAGGGGAGTAAAATTGTCCTAGACATAAATTCGAACTATTCTCGCATAAGTTGCGTTTCATAAAATTTGCAATAAAACACCTTTAAATCCGTAAAGGCAGAATTTTATTAATTCATTAAATAACTATATTATTGTTTCAGAGTTTAAATTTTGTAAGATGGATATTAATATTTTCTAAAGGATGGAACATCTATTAACTGAATTAAAACATTATAGTTTGGACACAGTTTGTGTTACTAATTCAAAAACTCTCTGATGTTGCTTTAAAAAATAGAAGATACTTCATCAAGCTTTACTTTAGTCTTTGAAAATATTCATTTAGCTCCTCTGCATTAATCACGTTCGTGACGCGGAAAAGTGTAAGGAAAGAAAAGAAAATCCAGGTAGTCAGTGATTCTTCGAGAAAAGGGGATGAGAATGCAAAGTAGAATTTTGCATCATCTAAAATCTGCATCCAAGCAAGAATAAATTTCATCTAGGTGAATTTATCTTAATCATGCGCGTATCTGTCAATTGTTCTTCCTTTTTCGATCCTTTATTAGAACACTTTTATGACTGACGAATTTTATATATCTCATGTTGAAACACACGTAAAGCCTGTCAAGTCAAATCGTAATTCAAGCTTCGATTTAATATCAGACAGGAAATGACTTTTGAAGAACTTCCGGAACTCAACAACTCGAGGCAAGTCGTAAAGAAATCGACATTAGAAACGCAGATTCACAAATATTAAAAATGAAATGGAACATATAAGTTTATATATTCCGATTTTAAAAATAAAATTCTGATTGGGTTAAAGTTTCAGACGTCCAGTCTGATCATTTTTTTTACATTTGTTGGAATAATAACAAAAAAAAAAAAAAAGTTTCCACTATTCCTAAGACCCAAAATTCTTATTTATTTACTAGGAGAAATTTTAGAGAATTTCGAAGAATTTGCAAAAAATTTTAAATAATTTTAAGGAACTTTAAAAGATTTTATAAGATTTCGAAAATTACAAAAGGATTTCAAGCGTTTTATAGTAATTTTAAGTAATTTGAAGAGATGTTATAAAAGATTTTTATTGATTTTAGGAATTTAATGGGATTTTTAAAACAGCTGAAAAGAGTTATTTTAATTTAAGGAATTTTAAGAGATTCCAAGATATTTTAAACAATTTTAAAACACTTACAGAAGATTAAAAATTTTTTTTTTTAATTTCTAGTAATTTTCAGGGATTTTAAGGGATTTTAAAAAGACTTGAGAAGAGTTATCAATAGATTTTTTTCAGGAATTTCATAAAACTTCAAGACATTTTAAGAGATTCCAAGATATTCCAAAAGACTTTAATTATGTTCAAAGAATTTTAATATATTTTAAACAATTGTAAGACACTTACAGAAGATTTAAAAGTTTTTAAAGAATTTCTAGAAATAGTAAACGATTTTAAGGAATTTTATTTGATTTACTCATACATTAGAATGTAAATTCCTTAAAATTTCTTGAAATAATTTAAAATGTTCTCAAATACTTTGCAAATTTTTTAACTCTCTGGAATTCTTTTTAAAATTTAAATTCCTTAAAGTCACTTAAAATCTGATGTAATCCTTTAAGATGTCTTGAAATCTTATGAAATCTTGTAAAAATTCTTAAAGATCCTTAAACTGGTTTGAATTCTTAAAAAAATTCTTTGCCGTTTTTTAAGATATCTTTAAATTCCCTAAAATGAAAAATCACTTAAAATCTCTATAAAATCCCTTAAAATTTCTTAAAAACCATTACAACGTCGAGTAAATTTTGAATAGTGAATAAATAAAAATAAAATTATTAGACTAAAAACTATTAGACGTCTGAAACTTCAACTCAATAAAAGTCTGAAGATTCGAAATTATTAAGATGTGTGTAATTTATTCAACAGAAGGAAGTCGCGGTTTGTTGCGACTTTTATTTTTAGATTTATCTTTCTAACTTTAATCTATCTTTTCAATTGGAGAAACTCTAATCTTCTGCAAACAGAAACCCTGGCTTTGATGTTTTTCCTTTCATCTTGCAATATTCAATATTTTAAGATAGACATTTTCTGACGAACGACCTATGCTTTACAAACCACCTGGAGGCATTGTGAAAGATCCCACCCTCGATAGTTGCTGGTATAATATCTGGCTTAAAGCACGATCCATTACAATTCTTCATTCAATATTTCGTCTTTGTAATCTGTCACTAAAGGTCAATATCCAACTTTAGAAAATACGAGCCTGGGTTCTCAAAAGGACACTTTATTCCTTCAGAAATAATAAAATACTTTTTTTCTAAAAAAAAAAAACAAAGTTTTGTACCTAATCACAAAAAAACTCACATATTTTATATAGAGAAATTAATCCAGAAACATATATTCAGCTGGTGATGTTTTATTCCCTTTCAAAGTTTCAGCACATTTTTATAACTCTTTTCTGTTAGTCTGCTATCGATCGATAATTGCATAATTGTCAGATGATTTAAATAAATCATTAATAATTATTCATTTCCAGTAAGAAAAAAAAAAAAACTACTGATGTGGATCTGAAAATCTTTGCAGATAAAATCAATTTTCGACTTAGGTAATATTACCGAAAATAAATAATAATAGTATGTAATAATAAATCTATTGAATTCGTTAATACGCATTGAAATTGTGGAAAATCTTTATAAATTCTCTGAAATCTCCCTTTATCCGTTAAAATACACGAAAATTATTGTATATATTTGTAAGCTCACTGATATCTCCTTAAATCTTTTGAAATTTTGTATAATCCTATCAATTCTATTAAAAAAAAAAACACACGAGAGTTAAGCCAGCAGCATGGAAACAACAAAGCTTCAATGTGGACAGAATGAGTCTATAATCGTCCTTTATTATTATTAACAAATAATAAATCTGGGCCTTTTTCAATGAGCTGCAATTTCCCTGCACCTATAGTGGGAATTAATTTAGTGAACACTCAAACATTTTGCGGACAGCATTTACATATATACAGTGGTGTCGTTATCGCTTTTCATGGTATAGGTATGTTCGCAAATGAAAGCTCCTGTGAAATAGCCCTATACATGAGATAAAGAAGATTTACGAGCTTTAACAGATTCAAAACATTTATGCGGTTCCGAGCTTGTGATGAATTGGTCGCCTGTTGCGTGCTTTGCACGCTGTTTAAACTTCAGTAGATTGTCTTTTTTTTTTCTATTTTTTTGTAGGAAAAGATTATATTACTGTTACTTCCATTACACTGCAATTAGAATGATAGAAAATTTAATTAAATTATATAAATATTATTATTTAATCTGAATCTTCTTTAATCTCAGTTGACCTTGTTTTATTTTATTGACTCAAGGTAACTTCATTTTGCATGATTTTCTTCTGGACGCAAATACTTTGCAAGTTTAATCAGAATTTCCTTGAAACTAGAATTTCTTGGAATTATCTTTCAAGAAATAAAAGATATCGATGAGCGTTCTGTATGAGAGATTGGAGAAAATATCGCAGAGAAGATTAAAAAGACTAGACTAGACGCTTCTTTGAAGCAATTTTAAATCGTTACATGTACCCGGATCTGAGTGGTCCGGATAGGTCCATTAATTTTCCCTGCATGCTCAGTTTCTTGTTTAGGGTCAAATCGGGATTTCTAAAGCGGACTTGCATTGAAAAAAATCGAGAAAGCATTGAAGTATAAGAGATACGTAAGAGACGTCGAACGATATTCGTCTCATAGCTGAGTGCCAATGAAGAGTTTACAAGAAGTGTTTCGTGTCAGGGAAAAAAGCTCTAATAGTACAGAATCCTCAAGAGGGACGTAAATCAAGTTTAAAGTAAGAAAACTTTGCCATTAATCCATTTTCTTTTTCAGGTTCAATTTAATTATTACGGACTGTAGTAAAAATATACTTCTAATATCAAATTCTCTTCTTACTCTGTTTATATGTGGCATTTTTTATACCCTTAATTTTAATATATTTTGAGACATTGATTTCTATTACCTTATCTTAAAAAATAAGTGATCGAAGTATAAGTATCGAATTTAAAAACAATTTTCAGACTATTTTCGTTTTCAAAAAGATTATTAAGACAGAGAATACGAATTTTACACAATTTATTGAAATTTTAGAAATATTAAAGGATTTCACGTTATTTCAAAGAATTTTATGAAATTTATTCTGAATTTCAGAAATTTTAGGGGATTATACCGCAGTTATTGGGGTTTTATAGAATCTAAAGAAATTTAAAGAATATAAAAATCTAATAGAATTTTCATTATTGGATTTTCAGGTAATTCAAAATATTTATTGAGATTTCTTGGGATTTTAAATAATTTTAAAGAGCTTAACGATATTTTGTGGAATTTTAAGTAATTTGAGAAACTTTTAGACATTTTACGAAATTTTAAAGGATTTTACGAAATTGGATGAAATTTTAAGTAATTTTCAGAGATTTTAGAATATGTTTCATAGGATATTAAGTTATTTTAACGACTTAATAGATTTCAAGGGATTTATGAGATTTCATATTGGATCTTCAGGAATTTCAAGGGATTTTATGGGATTTTAAGTAATTTTATGGAATTTGATGATATTATGATGTTATGAGATATTAATTAATTTAAAGAACACTTATTTCCAGAAATTTTAAAGGATTTGATGAGATTATATTGGATTTTCAAGAATTTTAGAGAATTTAACGAAATTTCATGGAGCTATGATTAATTCTAAGAGATATAATGAGACTTTATGAGATTTTAAGTAATTTTAAGGATTTTTACCAGATGTTGAAAGATGTTAAAGAGATTTTAAGATCAATGGAAATTTTACGAGATTTCATGAGATTGACAGCAATTTTACGATTTCATGAAATTTCATATAGGATTTGAAATAAATTTAAGGAATTTGTCTATATTTCATGGAATTTTAAGTAATTCTAGGGGATTTTTCCATACTTTATGGAATATTAAGTAATTTTAAGAGATTTTACGATGCTTTATAGGATATTAAGTAATTTTAAAGGCTTTAAATGGATCCAATAGATTTTACAAACTTTCAGTGGATTTTTAAAAATTTCAAGAGATTTAATGAGACTTCAAGGGACTAAGTAATTTTAAGTAATTTTACGAAATATCAAGTGAATTTACGAAATTTAAAGGAATTTCACCAAATTTTGAAGGATAATATAAAGACATTTTAAGGAAGTTTATGAAACTTATGGAGATTCTTGAAATTAGATAAGAATTACAAGATTTTATATTTCAACAATTAAAAATTCTGAATTATTTTTTCTATTAGCAAAAGTTGTGCAAAAACGAGAAACTAATTACGCACAGAGCGCGCGAATAAAAATTGCAATTATGATATATATACTAGGATGCTAGTATAACAAAAAGAAGTTTAATGAAAAAGGAGCATCGAAATTTGATATTGATTAATCAAATTTCGACTAAAACAGAGTTCATTTTATAGTTTACTGGCGTTTAATGGCCGAATATGTAGTTTATACAAACATTGCTGACCACCAAATAGTCGATAATTACTTTGAAGCACTTAGAGTCTCACTAGCTTTGCTGAACCAACCTGATTTTCGAAACGCACACGCATGAACACATTTCGCTCTGAATAGAACCGTGAATAGAACGTACAATATTCTAAATGAAGCAAATCTATTCTATAATAATGTAATAATTCATATTAACAGAATCAGAATGGACAGAGTGTGATAAATAAATAAACCTGCAGAAAAAATCAAACGCTGTATGTTTAATATTAAAGTCATGATTAAAACTATAAATTGAAACCGAAAAGCGTATAAATAACTGCAAGTGCCTGAAGCCCGAATATATATCTCGGAAACAAAGTCAATTTCAATATAGAGACACACATTCATTTCGAGATATTTGCAATTTTTATACATATGCTTCTTCATATTTATTTCATTTGTTTTCTGTTGTTCTCTTGGCGATAAATAATGTTCGAAATGTGGAATTTCGACTCGTTCCAAAATCAAGGAAAGTTTTTATTTCCTCGAGGGAAAATCTCCGAGACTAGATCAGTTTGAGAAGTAGATACTAAGTTATACTTTCGACGGTCACGTATAACTAAATACCGCTGGATCTACTGCCTTGCTTCGGGGGTAAGTTTTGGAACATGGCCCAAGAACGAACGACCACTGGAGAATAAGCTGTTAGTGTAACCAAAACAAATAGTGACGTACGAAGAAGGAAACCAATCGTGAGAAGTTTACATGAGCAAATATGTGATGAGCATGTGAAAACTTAAACTTCCTCAATGTCTATAGATAGAAGAGGGTCTGCTGGAAAAAGGGGTTGGAAAAGAATTTGGAAAAGGAGGTTGGTCAAGGTGGTTGGAAAAGAAGTTTGGAAATCAGTTTAGAAATGGGTGCCAGAAAGAATAAGGTTTCATGAAAAACGATTTGGAAAAAAATATTGAAAAAATGGTTCAATGCAAAAAGAACTTGGAAAATGGAAAATGAAAAACGATTAAGTGTATTTGGAAAAGAGGAATAGTATACATTGTTTGCAGAACGTATCCATCCAATCATCAATAAACTATATTTTCAATGTATGTTGTGTGTTCACTGCGCAGAAGCGTTGCTATTATTTACTGACTCACATTGTCACAAAATTAACAACGAAAAAAGAGAAACTTGTTTCCCTAACTCAAAAGAATGGTAGAGAAAAATGATGCAGTGAGCCTTGTAGAACAATCGTTTCAATTTGGCTTTTTCCCATGAGGTAGAGATTTTTCAGTGCGATGAAATGTTTTGGCGAGAGACAAAATAAAAATGCGCAAAATTGTAACGAGAGCACCTAAATACGCGGTGCTGCGCCTTTCCGACAAAGCCACTGAAAGTTACTCAAACGGAACCAACTCTGGCAGTTACGGTAGTTATAGAGAAACACTTCTCTTGTATATATCTATATACAGTGAACAATGGAAGAGTCCTCTGGCTTTGTAATCGCAGCTTTTGCAGAGGTGGTGCGCCACGATAGCGCCAATATGCATTTTCAAACATTCTGACGTCAAATTTATAGAGAGAATGTACGAAATCCAGATCAGAGAATTATATAGTCTCCTTGTCAAGAATCGCTTCATGATTTACTCAGACGGTAAATATTACTTGAGTTATCAATAAATTCAAGGCGGTTCAATTTCACTTTTTCCAAATACACGTGATTTTCATTTTGACGTTTTTAACGGGTTAAAGTTACAGACTTCTAGTCTGATGAACATTTTTTATTTATACATTTTTTTACACTCATTTAATTAAGAATATAAAATAAAGTTCACACTATCAAAAACCAGGCGTTTCCCGTGTTTTTAAAGGGATTTCAAGTGACTTTAATGAATTTTAAAAGAATTTTATTTGATTATGAGGTACTTCAAAGTATTCTTAAAACAGTTCAAAAGAGTCAAGTGATTTTAAGCGAGAAATTGATTTTAATGTTGAGGAATCCAAAATCCCTTAAAATTACTTGAAATTCTTAAAAAAATATTTAATCTTATAAAAATGTCTTAAAATCATTAAAAATATATCAAAATCCCTTAGAGTTCTTTCTCTTAAAATATCTTTGAGATGTTTGGAAGCATGTTTTTATATTTTTATTCTAATAAATGAAAAAAAAATCTGACGAACAATTGTTTTATTTCTATTTTTTTACACTTATTCAATTAAGAATATGAAACAAAGGTTCCCAAATCAAAAACCAGGCGTTTCCCATACTTTTGAGGGAATTCAAGTGACTTTAATGAGTTTCAGGGGATTTCATATAAGACTAAGTGATTTTAGGAAATTTCAAGAAATTTCGAGGAATTGATTCTAATGCTGATGAAACTAAATGAAATCATTTTAAATGGTTTAACATTTTTATAATCTTCTGTAAATGTCTTAAAATCATTAAAATTATATCAAATGAAATATCTTCAAATTCACTAAAATCAGTTAAAATGCCTTGAAATTTCGTACAATCTCTAAAACTTGTTTTGCAACCCTTTAAAGTCTCTTAACAATTTTTTTCAATCCTATGAAATTTATGAAAATTCCGAACAAAATCAGGTAAACTGCTAGTAAATACTAAATAAAAATTTGGGGTTTTGAGAATTTTGGAAACATTTTTTGATATTTTTATTCCAATAAATGTAAAAAAATCGTCAGACTGTAGCCGTCTAAAACTTCAACCGTTAAAATTCCTGAAAATCTCTAAAGATCTATAAAGATTTCCTTAAGGATTTTAGGAGAATTTAAAGCAATAATATATTATTATAGATTTGAAGTATTTTAAACAAATTTTTAAATTGGAAAATTTTTTGCATTCAGAGTAGATAACTCTCATAAAACATATTCGATAATTCTACTTAAATGGAACAATCGGAGAAACTAACGAATCCCCTTGTCGTCACAATAAAACCGGAAGTTTAATTTGACGAATCATGACTGTATTTATTGCATTAAGCAGATGGCAACTGTTGAATGAAGTGCACGTGCACTCTGTGCACAATGTCCACATCAGATAAGAAGCTTATTAAATTACGAAAGAGCATAACTCTTTCGCAAATGGGACTACGCGTAATAAGATCAAGTCACTTCGAATCCTTTCCAATTATCGTCAGAAGATGTCAAAAAATGTAAACCACGTAACCATCGTATTTGGTCATTCTTGTCAATTTTTTAATCGGCCCCTGAATTTTTCCGAATTTGAAAGTGTGAAATATTGTGTCATTCATTTTGGACTTTCATTAAACATGTTTCGGTAATTTACACGTGTTTTACAAAAGCTGGCAACGGCGGTTTGGCAAGTATTCAAGTTATTCGGAGGCAATTAATCTACGTCACAATTAGCAGGTGTGCTTGGCAAGTTCGAGCTTCACGGTTAGCATCCATTATTGACATTGTCGTTAGAATTTGTCGACAAAAGTAGGTCTTTTATTACATTTTTTTTTTTCGCCAAGGTTGGAACTCTGCCTGAATTCCAGTGGAAAACTGGAATTCAGCGTGAAAATCAATACAACAATTGTCGAGAGTAGGCAGAAATTATGAAATCTTTGGGCCAGGTCCAATTTTTCAAGAGATACGTATACCTTTCTGTCCCTAGTGATAAAATATTTCAAGCTCCGTATCCCCCCCAGAAGCTCCTGAACAAACTTCATTAAAGTCATTCTTATAATTCGTCATAAAAACGAGGCTCTGAAGATTTCGAGATTGAAACCAGAATTACAAAAAATGTTGAACTTAGATGTGTACAATATAAAACTGTCCACGAAGATCATGATTACGATACTGACAATGAGAGTTAAGATTTCTTAAAACTCCAAAAAACTTCTTGAAATCCCTTAAAAATCCACAAAAATTATTAAAGTTATAAATGTTTTGAAATCCAAGTCAAAACTCGTAAAAAGCTCTAAAAATTCCTAAAAACCACTTAGAATTTCTTAAGATTTAAAATCTGTTAAAATCTTTAGAAATCATATCAAATTCCATGAAATCCTTAAATCAATAAAATTACCTGACAAACTTTAAAATCCTTTAAAACCCATAAAATATTCTAAAATTCATAAAACTTCCTTGAAATCTTTTAAAATTCATGAAACTTCTTAAAATTCTTGGAAACTACTTGAAATTCTATAAAATCTTCTAAAAATCATAAAATCACTTGAAATTATTAGAAATCTCACAAAATTTCACAAAATTCTTTAAAAATCCATTAAAAATTTTTTAAATCATTAAAATCTCTCAACTTCCCTTTTAAATCTCTTAAAATTTCTTAAAACATTAGAAAACCTCTTGAAATCCCTTAAAAAATCCACAAAAACCATTAAAATTATAAATCTCTTGAAATTCAAGTTAAAATTAGCAAAAATCTCTAAAAATTCAATAAAAAAACTTTTGGAATTTCTTACCATTTAGAATCTTTAAAAATTCTAGAAAATCTTTTAATATCATAAAATCCCTTAAAATTTTAAGACAATCTTCGAAATCCTTTAAAATTCTACAAATTACTTTAAATATTATATATGTAAAGAAATTATTTTGAAATCCCTCAATAAAATTACCTAACAAAAAAATCCCTTAAACCTCATAAAATATTATAAAATTCATAAAAAATCTCTTGAAATCTTTTTTAAATTCGAGAAAACCTTTTAATATTCCCATCAGAAACTTCTTGAAGTTCTTTAAATTCTACGACAACATTTAAAAACTCTTTACGTCCTTTAAAATCCATTAAAATTATTAGAAATCTTGTTAAAGTTCATGAAATCCTGAAAATTCTATAAAATTTTTTAAAAATTATAAAATACCTTAAAATTCCCTAAAGTCCCTTAAAATTCTTTGAACCATTTTGAAATCTCTTAAAATTTCTCGAAACTTAACAAGATTTAAAATCCCTTAAAAATTCTTCAAACACCCAGAAACCTTTTCAAATCACTTAAAATTTTACGAAAACCTCCGAAATCGCTTAAAATTCATCGGAATCTCTTAAAGATAGAAACCTCGTAATATTCCTCAAAATTTCAAAACATTTAAAGTCCCTTAAAATTCCTTAACTTTAAAAATTCTCTTGAAATATCATGAATTCCGTTAAAATTCCTCTAAATATCCTGAAATATGTACCTTAAAATTCTACGCAATCTTTTTAAAATCCTAAAAATCTTTAGAACTTTGTAAAAATCACTTGAAAATGATCAAAATCCAGTAAAATTCCTAGATACCTCTTAAAATACCTCTCTAAAAAAAGTGATGTAACGAAACGTCCCTAAAATATTGGATACTCTTTCAATTTGAATGAATAAAATTTCATTGATTTTTTATTGAATTGAAGTTGTAAAAAATGAAATAAATAATCGTGCGCGTAGCGCACGTGTTGGTTTGCTAGTACTATATTAAAATGCAACATTACCCTAATGTTTCAAAAGGGATTTTAATCAAAGTTCTTGAAGATCTTCTTCTTCTTCATCTTCATCTTCCTTCATGTCTGAATGTACATGTAAAATGTAAAATCGAAGTATGAAATTTTACTTAATAGCCCCTCTCGAGAGCAGTAAAGATAAGTTTTGATTATTATAAATGAACTTAAATTGAGTTGCTAAATATTGAAAGAACACTTAGAGGTGCCACCCTTTAGAAAATATTTCTTCCTCGCGTGTCTAGAATCTCAGTAAATCCGGATTCCAGCTACCTAAGAGAATACTAGTCCCAGAGGTAACGTCAGAAGTTCTCCACCGTAGAGGTCGTTTATCCTTGTCTGAAAATTAATTGCTGGCGAGGTTTAACGCACCAGATGACACTTACACTGCCCTCGCCAAACGGAAGCTTTTACAATTTACATTGAAATTCTGTGGAGATTCAACGAATTGAATTGCACCATCTGAAATTCAGGTAGATGAGCCGTGACTTCGGAGGTCTCTTCTCTTTATCATCGACAACCTATACCTACGTATATATATATATATATATAATGAAGAATGTACTCTCTAAAACTGAATCAGTCAAATTCCACTGATTTTCTGTGAAAATCACGATTTTTTCACGATTTTAAGCAGTGAAAATTCACTGAGAATCAGTTAAAAGTCACTGAAATTTTCAGTCATCTTCACTAAACTACTAAAAATTTCAGTGATTTTTCACTGATTAAAATCGTGAGAAAAGAGTCACTACAAATCAGTGGAATTTGACTGGTAATCAGTTAAATTTCACTAATTCAAGTTTAGAGAGTATATTCAACACACCCTACACACATCCGGACAATTTTTCAGGATATTTCGTTACATCTATCTGTTTTTTAGAGAGAAACAAGAGATTTCTATGAATTTTAATGAATTTTGACAATTTTAAGTGATTTTTACGGAGTTTTAAAGATTTTTAGGATTTTTAAAAGAATCATTTTAAACACTTTTGAAAATCCTTTGCAGTTGCTTAAAATCTCTTCTTGAAATCTCTTAAAATTCTTTGAAGTTTCTTAGAATTCAGGGAAATTCCTTAAAATATCTTGGAATTCCTTTGTCACTTAAAATCTCTTAAAATCCCACTCTCTAAATTCCTTGGAGTGAGATCCCACTCCAATAGAGTGAATTCTCACTCCAACTTCTAGCCAGAAGTGAGCTTCTCCCTTTGGAGTGAAGCATGACATCCAATTGGAGTAGCGAATGATTATGAGTTGGAGTGACTGGTCACTTCAAATGGTGTGGCTAGTCGCTCCGAAGAAGTGGATGAGGACTCCATTGGAGTGAGCGTGTCTGTCCAGTTTGGAGTGAACTGCGTGACACCAACGGATGGAGTGAAAAAAAAGAGTGAAAGGCATGGTCACTCTTATTTGGTGTGACCAAAAGTCACTGTATTTTGGAGTGAAAGAGTCACTCCAACAGAATGGAGTCAAGCTGCTGACTTTAATGGAGTGACTTAATCACTCTAATGGAGTGGATTAGCATTCACTCCAGTCTTGAAACTAGATTTGATCCAATTTTTCACTCCAAGGAATTTAGAGAGCAGGCAATTCCGGGTCTACTAGTAAATAAATAAAAATAAAAAATATTCTGTAGAACTCTTTTATTTTGATATTCTTATAATCTATGTAATAAACATGAAAATTAAGCTTATTCAAGCTAAACATTTTTTTTTCTAAAAGTTTTCTCTACCTGAATTTTTAAATTTTAAGAAAATAAGTAAGCCTAGATACTTTTTATTCAATCTACGTTTTTTTACGACACGCTCAAAGCATTTAAAGAACTCGTTTTTTTTTTTCATATTTCTCTGAAACTATAAGTTTTTATAGAAGCTGTAATATGAAACAATAAAGTTTTTAATTTTTCTTTTGCAGCCGGCTTTCATCTTTTTTTTTTACATTAAATCCTATTTATGGAGAATATTTCGGTTTATTATGAAGGAAACGGGTTTTTTTTTCAATTTTTCTCTGAAACTATGAGCTTCAGGAGGATAATAATATCAAGGAAAAAGATTTCGTTTTTTGCGGCGTACATTTTTGTATATTATCTTTTTTATATTGAATTCTTTTCATATATATGTTAACGAACGTATACTTGATATAGGAAGTATACCTTACAAGAGTTCTCCGATGGCCATAATAAATTCACCGAATTTTAAGATGTAGAAAAATATATTTGCTAAAAAATTATTATTTTTTATTAAAAAACGACCTATTCCTGGAGAATTGTCCATTTAAAATAAATCGTCGAGGATAATGATTACAACCTTCCAACTTATATCCTAACATTCAAGAAACTGTATCTCGATCATCCTTCGACGCAGATTTTCTAAGACTAAAGTGTCGAACCAGTGAGGGGTGAGTTTGTATAAAATTATAATAACATTATCCAATGACCTAGTAATTTACCTAAGAACTTCCTGAATCTATAAGTAGAAGACTAACAAGTGCAAGTCAGATTCGACATTTTTGTTCTAAATAAACCGACGACACGTGTTTTTTCGATTTATGATTACAACAAATATTTAGTAGTTGGTCCCTCGTTTACCACTAAATATGAATCCATCATTATAATTTCCAAGTTCTAATCCCTTTTTGGATGTCCCAAAAGTACCCTTAAGAGGACAATTTGTATTTTATTTAATATTGAAACCTTTCTATTCTGAGCAGAACCTTCATTATTTCTCTACTTGTAATGCAAAACTGCCGTAATTACTTGTTAAATTACAAGACAGTGCCACCCGTACCCTGCGATATTGATCAAACTTTTTTTCTTCCTCGTGTATAATAACGATGCAAGCACGTGCCAAAGGATTTGAAAAAAAATATATATATTTTTTCAGCCGACCTCGTATAAAATGAACATTTGGCCTACAATTTTCCTTTGATTTAATAAGGGAGGCTAAAAGTTATTATATAACTTTTCCAGAAAACTGCTGGAAATTGGATCTTGTGCTTGAGTTATTTTACTGTACAAAAAGAGTTTAATTTTATCAAACCCTTTAACTTGTTTTCCGCTGCGTTATAGCAAAATTCGTAATTCAGTCTATAAATTAACCATATTAATTATTCGATAATATCTAACTTTACTATAGAAATTGAAAGTTCTTCATTAAATCCTACTTCTAAAACTATAAGTACATCATAGTTCGATACGTTTTAATTAGGTCAAATTTTAAAGTACATCATGAACTAATTCGTGTTTGCGTTCACATTTAAGTTGTCTGTCACTAGCATCAGTAGACACTTATTTTCAAAAGACCCTCTTTCGAGTTTCCTCGAGTTTCTTACTAAAAGGTCAAGACAACAAAATTGAAAAATCACAAAGAAGACAATTTTATCAACAAATTATATCTAAAAGATTAAAATAAAAACTAAAAACCCTTTTAGAACTAAATTTGGTATTAAAACAGTCTACTCAGCGAAACAATCCTATCCGTGCAAAAATTTTTGCAATTAGCCCTATTTAAAATAGGGTTGTGACGAGGCCCTGGTCGGCATTTCTATTTTCGAGAAAAATATTTTAATATTATTGGGCATTTATACGGCAAATGATACAGTATAAGTAATATCTCATTAATAACAATTTATTGATAATGAAATAGAGCATTCAAGAGTTTTTCACGTTGAAACTAAACAGCGGATTAAAATAGGGAAATATCAAAAATTTTCACACTTGATTATGTATTCATGAAAATCCCTCAAAAATCACTTGAAATCACTTGAAATTTCTTAAAATTCAGTAAAATCTCTTAAAGTCCTTTACAATGTTTTATCATTTTTTAAATATTGTAAAAGCTCTGGAAAATCATTATATTCTTTGGAAATTCTTTTAAATTCCATTGAATCAATTAAAATTCACTAAAATCTCTTGAAGTGCTTTTTACGATAACATATAATTTTTAAATCTTGTAAAAGTTCTGGAAAATCATTATATTCTTTGTAAATTCTTTTACATTCCATAGAATCACTTAAAATTTCTTGAAACCTCCTTAAATTCCTTAATCACTTATTTAAGAATTTTTTTAATACTTTAAAATCTTTAAACTCCCGTGAACTATTTAAAAATTTTTTTAAAGTTGCTTAAAATTACTTATTTTTTCTATATGATTAATACCTATTTTTTATAATATGATTTTTGTTTTTAGAAAATTAAATAGTTTATTAATTATATATTGTGAATAATGATTTCGCAGAATAGTTTTTTTTTAATTCTGATGAGGTATTGACCAGTTTTTCCTAGATGGGGATTTACTAGGGTATTTTTTGAGTAAACTGACAAGGCCTTGACCAGTTTCCCTTATTAAGTAGGGCAATATTCTGCCAAAGCGTTACAAGCCTTGTGTTGGCCTTGCCAATTAATCTGGTTAGGGTCACATCAGAAGTAAAAAAAAACTGACCACGACCCTGTTAGAACCCCATCAAAATTTCTGCATGGATACTTAAATCTGATTAGCTAAGAAACGCAGTGCAGCCTCGTGAGCTTCTAGTATATTATATTAGTAGATGTATTCTTGCTACTATACTTTGTGAAAATTTTATTTAAAACAAAGCTACTAATTTAATTGGCAAAATTTGCATTAATTTAGATTGCGAGAGTGCGCAAATCTTTTGCGTTGCAATTTTCCTGAAACAATGTCACTTCATAAGTTGAATATTGACGAATAAGTAAAAGAGCTTTATCGATTAAGGGTACATAATCGACCAAACCATGGCCTTAATTAGATCCTGTGTAAATGTTTTACGTCTTCAAGAAGCTAATCATAAGATAATTTATACTGTAAAGTGTGCAAGGTCTCAAAAGTGAATTATGCTTGAAGCCATTCTTTCCTACAGAATAATTCAGAGCATAAATCTTACAGTGAAGAGGGCTGGTTTTGGTCAGCTAATCGCTTCAGAGCGCAGAAATGTATTAGACACGTAAAGTGTGCAAGTAAGTCAACTTTTATAGCTGATCCTATCCTCGCGTGTTTTGCTTAATGCTTTTTAGTACCCACGTAAAATAAATTGCTTTTCACAAATTACTATATTGCGGATTAATGCTCAACTTCGATTTTTCAATTTGTACTCTTTCATTTCGAATATTTCTTTCTCTTTTTCTCTCTTTTATCTTTTATCGTGTTTATGGAAGAGTTCGAAAAAGTGATATTAAAATTTAATGACTTTTGGTATTATGACTTCTCATATTATGACTTCTCGGATTATATGAGTCTTAAATATAGATCAGATCCCATGAACTCGTATAAATTTGGAATCGCAATATGTTGACAGACCGTTTATTATACAACATCGGGGATTTGAATTCCAGTAAAAATCTGCTATCTTAACATGCGAAATCCAGTGAATTTCACACACCGAGGCATAATGTCCTTCGTTGTGACGACGCATGCATGCATAAGCTGGTTCCGTCGCACACGTTGTGGATATTTTCTAGGCTATTTCTAGAAGCTTGAAGAAATAATTTTACTGGACGTTGTACGAGCGTGAAGGACGTGACAACCATGGTTGATTATGGTTTTAAAGCCTTTCGAGTTAATCCAAATGATTAGTGAGAAACAACTCAAGTTTTACCCTGGAAGTGGAATTTTATGGAAGTTCAAGAGGTTTCGACCGGAAATTCAAAGGATTTCAAGAGATTTTCATAAATTTTGCTTCCTCATAGTGGAAGCTTTGTAGCGGTGACAAAAATCTAGTTTCTAAATAAAAATTTTTTTTAAAAAAAGTCGAATACGCTATAACTAAAAAAATAAACTAGCTGTAAATTTGATTTCGGGTGTTCTATTTAATTATATTTATGTATATTTTTTTTTCATTTTTTCAGCACTTTTGCTTCTTCATAGAGGAAGCATTAACGATTTTCCTAAATATTTAAAAATATATAGGTATAATTCTTTTTTCTCGAAATAAAGAATCTTTTAACTTCATCATTCATATTTTAAATTAAAATTTGTGATGCAATTATTTACGATGCAAAAAACATTTTACTTCTTACATTAGCTTTAAATTCTGTTTATTTGAAAGAATATAGATAAAAATGAAAATTTTCCAACTTAAGATTAATCATAATTTTCTTAAAATTCAATTAAATCCATTAATCATACAGGTCAATCGATTCAACTCGACGAAAGGAATCTTTCTTCTGTTTACATAAAAGCTTTTAATTTTCATTATTTGAAAAGTTATAGTCGAAAAATCAATTTTATAAAAATTGAAAATCTACATAAAAATTTTAAAATTCAATATTTTGAAAAATCCTTTGACACGTTTTGAGATATTGGTGGTACCAATATACCCTACAAATTTCATCAATTTATCTACAACTATCTTTAAGTTAATAGGGCGATAAAAATGGCGACACATACACATACATCCGAATGTTGTATTAGACATTTATCACGTGAGGAAAGTTTAATTAAACGATTCTTAAAATATTAGAAAATGTAACGATTACAAAGCTCTCTCTATGAGGAAGCAAAAATAAGAATTAATTATTAATTATAAAATATAATCATTATACATTAATTTAATGTTTAAGTATTAAATTAATGAGAAAAAGTATTAATTATTTCAGAACAAATTTTTAATTAGCGTATTCGAAAGTTTCGAGATAACTACAATGATTTCCATTTAAAACTTTAATTTCATTAAATGATGTCTATTACCTTAACCATTTCCTTCTTCATTTACTTCCCTTTACTTTACTTCCCTTTATAATATTTTAACAATAGTTTAATAGTTCAATAGATTAACTTTGATTGATACTTAGACAACAGTCGAATACGCTAATTAAAAATTTTTTCTTAAATAATTATATAATTGAACGAACTTACCTAGTGAAGTTCGATTACAATTATATTTCGCGCCTCCTCCGAATAGATCAACTCATAGATCAACTCATACTTTCCCCTACTTAGTGCTGGTGCTGCCACAGTTTTAAAGTCCATCCGCAAAGAAAAGGGCTCTCCCACCTCCGCGCTCTCTTGGACTCTCATTTTTTTTTAAAGTATATTGCCGTAATAAAAAGGGAATAATGGGACAATGTATGATTATATACACTGGGTGGGACTGATCTATTCGGAGGAGGCGCTTATACAATTGTAATCGAACTTCACTAGGTAAGTTCGTTCAATTATATAATTGTATTTCGCGCCTCCTCCGAATAGATCAACTCGTAGATGTTTAAAGCTTGTATTACGGCATAATAAAAATAAAATTTTATTTATTTATTTAGACTCGTTCTACATTCATAATTGCTCTAGCAAATTCTTGGTTATCCATAACAATTTGTCTATCGTAGAAGTTCGCAAAGGTTTTCGAACTTTTTGTCCAACCGGCCGTCTTTCTAATTAAGTCTAAATCTACACCTAATCGCTTAGCGGCAGAAGTGGAAGCATGGCGCGTACTGTGAGCTGAGAATACATGCGTGTCAATTCCACTCTTAGTTAAAATTTCTTTAACCCATCGACTTAGAGTCTCCGAACCAACTGCCTTAAAAGGCTTGCGGAAAGAAATAAACATTTCCGATACAGAGTTATGCAATTCTATTGTTTTTTTAAGATAACACTGTACCGCAGAAGCTGCGCAAATTTTTGTTTCAGTGAAAAACGGTAAAATTAAGATGGGTTGTGCCCTGTTTTTTGCCGATGTTTTAATTTGATCCGGAATTCGAATCTCCAAAGAGGAATCTGTATTCCTAATATTGTTGATTTTAATTACGGAGAATGTTTGCATTCTATGTCCAGTGACAAGGGCAAGCAGCGTAATAACTTTTTTGAACAACTGTTCTAAAGTTAAGTTTTCGTTCGGAGATTCTGATAAAAAATAATCTAAAACGATTTTCGGATCCCATGTAACCTCATATCTAAGCCTAGAAGGACGGAGATTGTATAATCCTTTGAAAAAGCGTTTAACTCTTGCATCACGAGCAATATCTGAGTTTAGGATGAATGAAATAGCAGACCTCGTACAATTAATACTGCTATGAGACAATCCCTTCTCATATTCTTTTGTAAGAAAAAACAGAAAATCAGTTATTGGTGGGTCACAGATGTCAATAGATTTTTCGTTGCAGAAAAACCACCATTTTTTGAGTACTCCATCGTAAATTTTATACGTAGAAGCGCTTAACGAACCAATCATAACGTCCATTGAAGATTCTGGGACTCCTCTTCTTAGAAATGCCTGCCGGATAACCATCCGGGCACCAGGGTAAGGCTTTTCCAAAGTGGATGAGGGCTCCTGTCGCGAGAAATTAAAAGATTTAATTCTGAGTCAAATTTAATTGGTTTATGAATTAATAACGATTGGAACAGTGGATACCAAGGCTGAGCGGGCCAGTCAGGCACTATCATGATACCTGCGGCCTGATCTCTTTTAATTTTCCTTAGTGTTTTTAAAATAATACTGAACGGTGGAAAAGCGTAAAAGAAAAATAATTTCCAATCGAGTGTAAATGCGTCTATTGCCTCAGACCCAGGATCTTTTTTCCATGATACATACCGAGTACATTTTGCATTTAAACGACTCGCGAATAAATCAATTTCAGGAGTTCGAAAGATATTAACAATATCTTTAAAAGTAGAAGGGGCTAATTCGAACTCTGTCTCCACTTCCAATTTTCGAGATTCAGCATCTGCTTCATATAATTATCCTTCGACGGTATATACGAAGCAAGGATCCATATGTTACGCATCTCACACCATTGCCAAATATCTTTGGTGATTCGATTTAGATCTTCATATTGAACACCCCCCATTCTATTTATGTAAGATATAGCTGTTGTATTGTCTATTCTTAAGAGAATATCCCCATCATGAAAATCTTTAGCTAAGCTTTGAAGACCGAATAGAGCTGCTTTCAACTCTAGGTAATTAATTGGGCGTTCGCGTTCTGCTGTTGACCAAAAACCGCTAGCCTTTTCTTTACCACATACGGCTCCCCAACCTGATAATGAAGCATCTGAGAAGATTTCTAATCGAAAGACTAAGCCTTCAATAGAATTACTACCAGATAATATGTGCGACCGCCACCATTGTAGATCAATTGTATTAGGATTTACGGTCATGAGAGCATCGTAATTTCCTTTGTTATATTTTAAGGCTAGGAATCTTTGTCTTTCAAAATCTTTGGTGTAGACCCAGCTATATTTGATAGCAGAGCAACAAGCTACAATGCAACCTACAAACTGTGCAAAAACCCGAATTTTACAATTACGAGTAGTGCTGAAAAACCTTATTTGTTTCTCAATATGATTTCTTTTTTCCCAGGGAAGACTAATAGCCATGGATCTAGAATTGTAGACGAACCCTAAAAAAGTGCACTCTTGTTCGGGATTTAAATTACTCTTTTTCACATTTATAACGAAGCCTAAATTCTCTAGAAACTCTTGCGTTATTTTAACGTTATCATAACATTTCTTGTGAGAATTTCCCAATAGGAGGAAATCGTCCAAGTAAATGACAGAACTATAACCTAAATTTCTTAAATAAGAAACCACTGGTTTCATGATTTTAGTAAACACCTACGGAGCGGTACACAAACCGAAAGGTAAACAAGTAAACTGATAGAGAACTCCATCGAATTCAAACCTCAAAAACTTTCTATGATTTTCAGCATAGAAACCAAGTGAAACGCATCTTGTAAATCTAGAGTTGCCATAAAACAATTATGATCTATAATATTAATCGCAGTTCTATAGTCTTCTAGTTTAAAATGCTGTGTATTAATGAAGACGTTTAGTTTTTTGAGATTTAAAATAAATCTAAAAGTTTTGTCTGGTTTCGGAACAAGGAAAAAACTAGAGATGAACTGATCATCTGAAGAGACACAAACTTCAACAGCCCCTTTTGCTTTAAGCTTTTCAAGCAAAATATAAATGTTATTCTTCTCATCAATTGACCAGTTCGACTTATGCATAGGTGCCGACTGTTGAGGAATTGATGAGAATGGTATCTCATAACCCTTGATCCAAGATAAAATCCGAGGGTCTGAAGTTAAGGCCTCCCATTTATAGTAAAAGGCTTGTAAACGTCCAGCAATCCTACTTACGGAAACAATTAATGTTTCCTCGGGTATCTCCTCGGGGAGCCTTTCGAGAACTCTCTCTTGGATTGGCTCTTGGCTTGAGGATCCTGTTTCTGGTAACTCTTGGGTGGATTCACCGAAGTCTTCTTCTGCCCGTGCTGCGTCGACGTGTAAGGTTTGAATTGTCGGCGAGACGGGCCTTTGGAGTTTTTTGAAGGTCCTGACTGTTGATTCTTTGAAGATTTTATAGTTTTTGACGTGTTCTCTAAAACTTTTGCTGATTTTAGGCTTTCAGCTAAGTCTTTTCCAAATAAAAACTCGTCAGACTGCGTTGATTTCAAGATATTCCTTGATGTAGTATCCAAATTGGTCAGAATGAGACTTTTTCTAATTTGAGACTCATTATTTTGGAGATCAGCAAGCAAACGTGAAGTGTCGCTAAGTCCCTCTGTAAGATGAATTTCATTCGTTGAGTCACGTTGAATCAGAGTAGAGATCGTTTTTCCCACAGCAGATAAGCAGGCTGTCAACTGACCTTGTTTCAGGGAGATTCTATCGTCTCTCAATAAGGCTGCTTCTTGTAACTGAAGGGCTGCCTTAACCTCAGCGTTAAGTTTTGGTGGATCGAGAAAGATGCAATTGCTGGGTGGTGGATATTTTTTGAGAAGATCTTGCCTTTCCTCCTTCGATAATCCGACTTTTATAATATCCAACCAGCGAACTGAAAATTCATCGTGAACTGCAGATGCTAGAACTCTTTCTTCCAAACAACGTTTCCCAATGACATTTAGGATCTGATTGTCAAGAGTCTTATTATCATCTTTTTCACCTGACACAGGGAGCGTGTGCTGTTGAGAATCCCCAGCAGTTGAAATTATTGAGATTCCATTTGCCGAGGGCCCCTGATCATTTTGTGACGACACTGTCTGGTTAGAAGATGGCGCCTTCTGAATCAAAGATGGCTGCTCCCTTCTCAATTCACGATGTGGCGATGATGTAGATGACGAGCGAGACCCTGATCGACTTTCTATTTTCAGAAAACAATTAAATTTTTTAAAACTAAAGAACATTTTAATTAATTATAATTTAAATATAATTATTATAAAATAGCAACATTTATTGCTCTTCACGCAGGTAAAACCCTTGTGGAATTTGGAAATATATTCCAACAGCATCTGCTATTCTTCATGCAGGTAAAATCCACATGGTGTTCGGAAATCTTTTCCAGCAGCATCCGCTGGTCTTCATGTATAGGTAAAACCGGCATGGCGTCACGTAATTAACTGTGAGTCTCACCTAAAAGGTGGTACAAAATGTCGACGTTACCCGAGGAACTCGATTCTGACGAAGATGTAAAACTAGGAGATCTCTGACGACGACGTCTTTTATGGAGTGACAGTTTTCTCTCCGAAGCTTCAATTCTTTTCCTGAACTTTCGGAAGGAACTGTCTTCGTGTTTTCGTTTTCCCATCGCGAGAAAACACAAGATAAAAAATGTAGAACGACTTGCTCTTCCAGCACAAAGAAAGAGAATGAGAGTCCAAGAGAGCGCGGAGGTGGGAGAGCTCTTTTCTTTGCGGATGGACTTTAAAACTGTGGCAGCACCAGCACTAAGTAGGGGAAACTACGAGTTGATCTATGAGTTGATCTATTCGGAGAAGGCGCGAAATACAATTAATACTTTTTCTTATTAATTTAATAGCTAAACATTAAATTAATGTATAATTATCTTATTTTATAATTAATAATTAATTTTTAGTTTTTAGTTATAGTGTATTCGACTTTTTTTTAATTTTTAAATTTTTTCAATTTTTAGTGAAATATTTATTTATTCTTTTATTTTATTAATTTTATTTTATTAAATTAATTTTGATAAATCTGACAGGATACGTTAATTCTGTCAAAAAAAAAAACAAAAAAACATGCCGATACGATAATCCAGTCCAAAGTTAGGATGGATAAAAAAAAAGTTGGAAGACTTTATAAACGTATAAGTCCTTTTTGCTTTGCGTATTCGACTAAAAAAGGTTTTTTTTAACATATTTTAAGTGGAATATATCTAATATGATTTCCTGAAAAATTATGTGTATAAGTGTGTGTGTCGTGTGTATACGTGTGTATACGTGTGTGTGAATTTTTTTACAAGGGCTTACCAAAATATTTAATTTTAAAAGTTTCCTGTACTTTTATAATTTTCGAAACATTCATTTTTCCAGTATAACTTCTCCAATATTCAATCTTTAAAGCTGATGTAAGGAAAATGAAAATTCCTTTCATCGAATCGAATCGATTGACCTATATGATTAATGTATTTCATTAAAAAATAAGAAAGTTATGAATAATTAATTTTTTTTAAATTAATTTTTTGAATATAATTTTTCAAATATTCAAAATTCAAAGCAAATGTAACGAGAAAAAGGATTCCTTATATCGAGACGAATCGATTGACCTACAAGATTAATGCATTTCATTGAAAAATAATAAAGTTTTGCTTTATTGTAATTTTCGAAAATGAATTTTTCGAATATAGCTTCTTAAATAATCAAAATTTAATGCTGATGTAAAGAATACTTAATGCTTCCTCTATATGAGAAAGCAAATCATATTTGCTTACAGGAAGCAAACTGCTCATTGAATGAGCACAAAAGTTGATACAATTTGTTCAAATTGGAATAGAAATTTTGTTTTGCATATTAATTAATTATTTATGTATTGGTGGAATTAATAATTAATATTAATATGAATTAATTAATCAAATTTAATTAATTAATTTTTTTATATTTATTAATATTTATTTTTTTTATATTTATTTTTTTTATCACTTATTAATATTAGCCTTAACTTTGTTTCCATGATGAGAAAATAAAAAATTAATAAATAAAGTGAATTATGGAAAGCAAGTGAGGCAATTGCGCAAATGGAATATTGTTCAAACTGCCGAATCATCGGCAAAGGAGAATTTAGAGGGAAGACAGGTTAATTCCAACACGGATCTCATGTCATTCTCGATAATTCTCGATAATTCCCAATAAGCTCTGCCAAGGGGATTTTCGTTTGACTGCAAGGAGGGTCTACTAGTAAGGTTATATAGCTTAACGTATACACCGGGGAATACATGGACATATATGCCGACGTACGACCTTAAACCGAGAGCTCTCACACTCATAGTCCTCCGGCTGACTTCGAACCCTTAAATTATCTAAACGAGGTTGTCCGAATCCTTATGAAATTCTCTGTGTAAATCAAAGGGAGACCTATGCTAGAGCAACTCCTTAGGGGAATATCTTCTAGAAGATTTGTTCACTTGACTGCACTCAGTTGGAAAACGCTTTTTATTAATTCAATCTTGAATTATAGTTATTTGAAGAACTAAAATTTTTGTTAGTTTTCAAGTTTTTCAAATGTTCTTCAGGGCGATTATGTACCTTTTCATTTCCACTTTCACTTTTTTGTTTCCCACCTTTTTAAAATACACAATACACATGATTTTAATTTTGACGTTTTAAGGGTGTTGGAGCCAAGTTCTAATCTAAAAATTCGATTTCTTCATTTTACTCAACAAATATGAAATTTGGCATTTTTTCCTTTTGTAGAATTAATCAATTTTTAACTATAATCAGGCGTACAGAGCGAGAAAATATGTAATTCAAGTATTTTTTAAGTAAAATTAAAATATTCAATTTTGAAGCTAGATTTTGAATTCTTCGTTTTATGCAAAAAGTATCGAAATTAAATATTTTTTCGCTCTGTACGCAGTCAAAATTGACATTCAAGTGTACTTGAAAAAAATGAAAATCAAAAAGTAGAAAACCTAAAATTCCAAGTAAAAGTGGAAGTGGAAGTGGAAAATTACATAATCGTCTGCACTTCTAAGAAGGCTCGTAACTATTTTTTTTATCTATTCTACTAATTATTTAATCAAATCAAATTATTTAGTTATATTTTTTTCTGAATTCACTTCATCCTAAGTATAAAAGGATTGACGTCCAGATATTTCTTATTACATTCTCATCAGAGAATATATTATATTTGTGTAAAATTTGACCCCTCCCCCCATTTTTTTGTCAAATTTCTATGTTTTGTGACCCCCTGAATTAAAAAAAACAAAATTTTACCAATATAGATCTGTCTGTCTGTTTTGGATGAAAATTCAAAAAGTTAAAGCATTTTGAAAATTAAAAAAAAATGTAATTTAAAGCCAAATAACGCACGATATGAAAAAGAGTCAAAGGATGAAAAATATATTTTTTTGAAAGCCCTACAGGACTGATGTAACAATTTTTTGAATTTTCTTGAAAAAACGAAAATTCAAATTTTGAGTCAAAAGAGAAAATTGTGAGAAAATACTTATTGGTCTTTAAAAGATCTACAAATTCTCCCTTGACCCTTTTTTAATATGATGATTACTTGATTAGTTTTTGTTTTAGTCATGAAAAATATTTTTTTTTTTTAATTCTAACACAAATAGCAAGGTTTGAGTGAGATTTAAAAATAATACCTTACGAAAATAATCTTGATCGCTTTTTTGAAAATAGGATTTTTTAAGATCAATAGAACATTAAATAAATTAATTCTAAAATATTTACAATTACTTCATTATTTCATTATAATTTTTAAATATCTATAAATAATTTATATGATGTTTAAATAAAATATAAAATGTGAAGCGCGAGTTATCTGATGGGAATGTGTTCTTTAAGGTTGATAGAACCTTAAGTAAATTAGTTTTCTTCTTCATTTGAAACTAAAGTAATTTCAATAAAATTATATAGCAGCGGTGAAGGTTGGTAAACGAATGCAAGCGCGCGAAGTGTGATGAGAATGTGTGCTCACAATGGCACCCCTAATTTTGATGATAGGTTTATACATATAATTTTAAACAATTACATAAATAATTTTTCAATTCTCAAAAAATTAATAAAATGTTGTTAAAACTAATAAATTTAACAAATTGGTAAATTTAAATTAATTTAATAATAATATACGATAAAAAGGGATATTCAGATTTAAACTATATGGTAAGCAAGGGACAAGAGCGAAAGTTAAATAAAACGGGTTTGACAAATTCAGGGGAATCGTTCATTTTAGTTAAATTTATATATTGTTTATAAATGAATTTAGACGACAAATAAAATATAAAAGAGCTGTTTATAATATAATTACAATGAAAACAAATACAGGGTATGGTAAGCAAAAGTGTAAGCAAAATAGGTAAGCAAAAATGTGTTTTTGAATGGTCATTGGTCCAGAATCTAGAAAGGAAACTTAAATATCTCACTTGTTTTAAGATTAAAGAAACAAGGTGCTTTTGAAAAACAAACATTTTTTTTTGTTCCCTATATGAAATTCTCTGTCTAAATCACAAGAAGAAGACCTACACTGATACTGAAGCAACTATAAACTAGTACCCTTTATAGGAAGGAAGATCTTCAAGCAGATTTGTTCGCTTAACTGTACTTGTCAGTGGGAAACGCTTTTTTTATTTGAGCGTTCTAACTCGACCTTGGATTAAAGTATTTCCTCTCACATCATTGCGGACAATTTTCACACTTGGAATCAGAATTATTTTTTGCAGAAGGGATCATGCGATTCTGATAAGATTCCGATCAAGTTCTTGATTTTTAGTAACGAGTGAAGGATCTTTTGTTAACAGATCAAGTTCTTTTTTCTCCCCCTTCCACCGTGACAGACCGGTCAAATTAATATAGTGTAAAATTTTATTTACATTTAAAAATTTCTCTATTTTGAAGAAATCTCTATTTTCCCTATATGTACATCTATAATATAAATTATTGTTAATTTTTAACTTTTTAACATTTTCTACTGGATTTCAAAAAAGAACTATAAACCTCATCAGAGTCCAAAAAAAATATCTTAATTAAATCATAAGTTATAGAACTTTAAGTAAACTATGTAATTAGGTCATCTTTAACTTTTTTTATTTTAATAAAAATAAAATAAAATAAAAATAAAAAAAAGTTACTCAATAAAAGAAATACTGCACTGTTGAACATGCAAAAATGAGATACTGTTAGATTAATTGGAATCGAATATAAACTTATATACATAGATATCCCTTTAAATTAGAAAAAATCGTCAAAAGATAAAAATAGGCCTAGGAAAATGTTCGATAGATATACATATATCTATATCGAATGTACGAGTACTAAATAGTACAGTCGCTTTTGGCAGGAAGCACAGGGGTTGCTTTGTAGTTCAACTTTGAACTCTGGCAAACGCTGCTCTACAATTTTCTCATCCGCAGAATCTCTATTCAGCCCGAAGCGAAGCTCTCTCTTTTAAAAAGAACGTACGCACTGCACTGTGATAGGTTGCGAGGGCAATCAGCAAACTTGAAGGTAAAAATTAAATTGAGAATGGTAAAAACTAAGTGATAAATAAATGGTAAATTAAAATTTAAAAAAATGGAAATGAAAATAAGGCAAACAACACACGATACGAAGGAAATGTTAATGAACAGACTTATTTGTCTTGAAATATTTACAAATTCTCCATTGATCATTTTTTGACAGGGTAAGTCTTTTATCGTGAAAAATATAGTTAAGAAATCTTCAATTATGTAGTTTATTAGAAAGGTACATTTCCTTCTTCATTTGAAATCAAATACTTTGATAATTTGTATATGAAGAACATGTAATAATTTATAAATTTTATAAACTTTTAATTCTGAGTGATGAATGCGTAATAGAAAAGGCAAAAATGGAAAAAATGGCTAAAATAAAAGAAATGGTCAATGATGAAAATGCAGGGAAGAAAAGGTCAGGCCATACATATTAGTTTTCTGGAGCCTTTTCACTTCGTCATTCCAAATACAGAAAAAAAGTATGTTACAACCTTCCCGAAAATATTTCATATTTTATTCTTCCTTTCAAGAGCCACGCGCGCCTCCTCTGACGCGGATAAATTAGGTGTATAAACGAATCCGCTGCATATCAGATTCAATGCGGCATCACTTTTCAATGGTATTCGATATTCTCCATCAGTTGCAGTGCATATAAACCGAAAATGCTATTTGTGGTTAGTGCATGCTTGACATTCCAAAAACGTAATTAATCCCAAACCGAAGACAAGAATAATTCACAAATATTTCCTCTCTCCTCAATAATTCAAATATCCTTCACGATTTAACAATAAACTAACCATTTTCAAAGACTTCTGATTTCATCAAATCATTTCTCATTATTATTATTCTACCAGAATCTTCAATATTGAATCTATATCAATTGCTAACTATTTTTAATCCCAAATAATACCAAAAATTAAAATCATGTATTAAATGACTTGAACTTCTTCGAATCCCTATAAATATTTGGAAATTCCTTAAAACTTTTTTTAACTCTTGGAAATGCTATTTCTTTTTAATCCCTCGATCGCAATCTGTAGAAATGTTTGAAAATTCCATAAAATTTTTTGAATTTATTTTTAATTTAAAATGCCAGCTACCAAAATCTTCTATATTGAATCTAAAATAATTGCAAACTATTTTTTCTCCATTTTTTTTTTTTCAATCTGCTCGCCCAGTCTTTTATGGGTCTATTGACAGAAACGAAACATGCAACCAATTAACGTTAATTAACCATTTTAGCCTCCAGGATAAAATACAGAATTGTGGAAATCAAGTTACCCCGATTTTTAATTTTAATGCAATTTTTTTAGCAAAGTTATTATACATTAAATAACGCATTTAAAAAGGTAGGTTCACTAAAAACAAGGAAACTCATCGCGTCCGGTAAAAAAAAAGTTTCCCTGGCGCCTCTAGATGACCTTTTTTAATACATTTGACCTGTATTCGCTATTGGGAAATTATTATTTTATTTCCCAACAAAAGTGAGTAGACGGAGGGAAAAGAAAAATAGTAAACACAAGGGATGTTTATTTCCATGTCTCTGTGATTAAACTAGCTTAAAATAATGGTAATAATTATGAACCCTCGCATACGAAGAAACTTCCGGGCGCAGAAACGTCACTGAAACAACCGGACGCTTAAGTCAATTTTTTCATATTTACTCTCGTTGCGCACACTTTTCAGAGGAAAAATAGCAAATGCAAAAAATTTTTGATGAAAATTAAATTCTTTCGTCGGTTTGATATTTAATAAATAAAAAGCATCTAAAATATTCAATTCTACTCTAATTAATGTATGAATAATTCTTTACAAAATTAGTTATGACTAATATTAAAATTTCTGTGATAAAAAGAATAAATATTTCTTATTATGAAGGCATTTTTTGAATATTCATTTTTTCATTCTAATATTTAAATTAATTTTAGAGAATACGTTCATTGTGAGAAAAACTCGCGCAAAAAGTGCACTTTGGGTTAATTGCAGCCGAATAATTAACAAACGCCACAAAAGTACTCTTTTAGCCGGTATCAAGTCCACATTTCAGAGGCTGCAAAATTGCTTTCATCGCAAATTGAGTATAGAATAATTTTAATGGAATACTGTTTAAATCAATTATACAAATGATGTGCCCAAAAGTCCGTTCAATTTTATTATTATTAATCTTTTTCTTTATGGATATTTTCTCGATAGAGGTTTTTTAAAAGTAAATTCATTATTTTAATCACTATTAAGTTACTGGTTCACTTTCAAACACTTTGTTTCTTTTGAATCGGTTGAAAATTAGCACGCGCGAGTTCACTTCGAGGTTCCACTTAAAATCTCTTTGGAATTCTTTATTATTCAAAGATCCAGGTTTTGGGAATTTTGAAATTTTCTTGAAGATTTCTTGAAGGAAGGAAGATTTGAAAAACTCACCTTGATTTTTAAATCACTTGGAAATCGGGCACCAAATCCTGTGTTATCTTGAGGATCACAAATCGTAGCAGAGCTGAAGAAATCCGGAAAAAGATAAATGGTTCGAATCTAACGTGACTTCGATGACCGGAGATACACAACAAAGTGCGCACTGTGAGCTCGCGCTTCCTCTCTTTATACCCTGGAACTTGCACCTGTGCTTGCGCACAAGTTGCTCTTAAAAGCTCGGAAGGCTCGCTTTTCCGGTACAGCGAAAGTGGACCCACCACAAGTCTGCACGTGAGAGATGGACGTTTTTATTATCTCTTTATATTCCTACTTTTCACTCGCAATACCAACCTTGACACTCATAAACTGAATAGCAAGACCAGCAAGAATACGCACTGAACTGTGCAGAAATTGCCGCAATTAGCCCTATTTAAAATAGGGTTCTAACGACGTGGTCCTGGTCGGCATTTCTATTTTCGATAAAAATATTTTTATATTATTGGGCATTCATGGGGCAATGATACAGTATAAGTAATATCTCATTAATACCAATTTCTTGATAATGAAACAGAGCATTGAAGAGTTTTTCACGCTGAAATCAAACATCGGGTAAAAATAGGGAAATACCAACATTTTTGGCACTTGATTATTTGTGCAAATATAAAAGATGGTCATATTTATATATTGGAAAATTTAATAATTTGTATATTGTTTACAAATACGGAAAATATATTTCTAGGACCTTTAAATAGGTTTCATGAACATTTTTATTAAACTACATTTTGTGATTATATTATTTTCATAATTTTTAATAACTATTTCAAGAGGTTTAAGGTTGTATGTAAGAAAATCGATCTCTGGTAGAATTTTTTAAAAATTGAGCTATATTTAAATAGAATGATGATTTATATGCTAAATTAATTTCAAATTTTTTGACCTTACCATTGCGGAGATAATTAATGTTAAAGTTGACTACATTAATATGTAATTCATGAGGAATGCATAGGCAATCTCCACATTTTCATTTTTAGTAATTAAATGCTCTGACAGAGAATTTAAAAAAATATCAGTATTTGTGCAGCTTCAAAGTAAAAATTTAAAAAAAAAAAAAAAAGAATTAAAGGATGAGGGTCGATTTGGGCGGTTTTTGTCCCAAATTATTTTTGGTAGAAAAAATTTGAAAAAAATTTGTTTAGCATCTACCAACAATAATAAGTCGAGTTAACCCTAAACGGGCCAACCCCATCCTTCCTAGTTGATCTCGTAACCCCCTCAACTCCAAAAATGCCATCACTTGTTAATAGATTTGTTGCAAAAATTCGGAGCGTTCAAACTTGTATTTGCTTAATAAAGTACTTTATAAAATACTCTATAAACTCCCTGTTAATTACAACTACGTTTATTTATCATTTTTTACCTTTTTACCCCCTCCAACCGGGGTGAAGAAGGTGGATTTATTATTTTTGATAAAGAAACCCGGAAAATAGATATATAGGTTTTTGGGGTCGCTGAATCCGAATTCAAGATCCGTTAGCCTGTATCACATCAGGTTCAAGGTCACTTAAAGGTCAAATGGTAAAAACTTGATAAAGAAATCCTTATAAATCGAAAAAAAAGAACTAGGAAGAATGGGATTGGTCCATTTAGGATTAACTCGACTTATTATTGTTGGTAGATGCTAAACAAATTTTTTTCAAATTTTTTCTACCAAAAATAATTTGGGGCAAAAACCGCCCAAATCAACCCTCCTCCTTTATTCACTACGTAGTTTAATAAATAATCTAATAAAATATATTGAAATTTTAGTAGTTTTCAAATGGATAAACATAACCGTATCGCGATCTGGCAACACTGACCTGACATTTTTTAAACTTCTAACCTTTTTAAAAAAAAAGTCATGGACATCAAGCTATTCAAATTTCAAAATTCAAATTGCGACGTTGCCAGAATAACGAGTCTGCCGCTGGCATAACAGTGGTGACTATACGTATACTATACATACATACTACTAATTTTAAGTCAAATTTTTTCAATATAGCCTTACCTGACGATGCCCCACGGGACCTTAATATTTGTACGGGGATGCATTTACATTCAACCTTAACAAATTTTAAAGAATACTAAAACCTTTTTTTATTCTCAAATTACTTCAAAATTTTGAAACATTTTTGAATGTTTTGAAATTCCTTAAATTCACTTGAAATCTTTTTTTCATAATCTTTTAAAATCCGTTGACATTTTTTAACTTCATTAAAAATCCCTTACAATATTTGCAAATAGTTTTAAATAATTGAAAGTCCTGAAAGTATTATGATTTATTTCGGAATTCCTTAAAAACATTATTAAATCACTTGAAATCTCTCAAAAGGGAAAACTGACCAGGACCCTGTCAGAACCCCATAAAAATTTCTGCACGGACGAATTGAATGTTATTACTCGGAATCTTTGCCATTTATGGAGTTTCTATATAAGTTAAATAAAAAAGATTCGCATAATTTTGTAAAATTTCAATTTTTGCAAGGAAATTTTGTTTTTAATTGAGAATAATTCTAAAATTTAATGTACTTTATAATAATTTATTGATTTATTACACTACTAAAAGAAGTTTGGGTTCGCCTGTTTTCCTATGATCGTATAAGTTCTAAATTTAATTACACCAAAGATCACATTTTCTAATCTAAGAACGTTAAATCTCAATATTTTGTAAAAATATCAGTAACTTTCGAATAATCTGCTAGACTTATTTAAAAAATTGTAAAATTATTTTTGTGCATTGTACAAGGGCTAAACATTTTTTGATTAATTATTATTCTTTCATAAGAATGTCAAAAAAAAATAGGTATTCAAAAGTATTGTCATATTATTTTTTCTAAAATTATTTATTCAATCAAAAATAATTAGGAAGAAAGTTAAAAACCACGATTTAAACGAAAACTACTCATCCTATTGAAAAATGGCCAAAGGAGAACTTGTAGATCTTTTTAAGAAAAATAATTATTTCTTATCATTTTCTCTGCATCTCGCATTATTTGGCTCAAAATGTTAATTTTCGATTTTTTAAGAAAATTCAAAAAGTTGTTATGCCAATCCTATAGGGCGTTCAAAAAAAAAAAAACATTTTTTACCTCGTGACTTTTTTTTCATATCGTGCGTTGTTTCGCTTCTAATTTAAATTTTCGTTAATTTTTTTGGTTTTTCAAAATGTTATGTCTTTCATTTTTTTATCGACCCCCCCCCCCCAGAAACTGAGGGAGTCAAATTTTACACAAATCTAATACATTCTTTCTGATGAGAATGTAAAAATCAAATTAACGTAAATTTTAATATAATTTTGCCGAAACATCGCCTAATTAATGATTTTTTCTATTTTATAAAAATATTTTTCACGACACTTTGTCCCGCACAATACAAAGTAAACAATGACAGATTCTATAGAAAGTCATCTTTAAAATAAGCTCCAGAAATAAAAAAATGTTCATTATTTCTAAAAGTTATTGATATTTTTATTAAAAAATTGAGATTTGACGTAATATTTATGCCAGTATTGAATATGTAAATTACATATAGTTCTGATTTCTACATCGCACAATTTCGCATAATCCAGATTTTTGAAGAAGAAATTTGCATAATAATCCATTTTTCTTCGCATAATTTAAAGATTTTCAAAAGCAGAACAATTTTTCTCTATTTTGGACCTCCTATAATTTATTCTCACTTGCATATTTTTAAGAATCCTTGAAATACCTTTACCATAGGAGCAATTTCTTGATCTAAGTATATATTTATTAATTTTAAAAGAGGCTGGATAATATATAAATGAATTTAATATATAATGAATCTATAATTAAATCTGAGGAAGCTCACCTTTTAGTTATTTTTTTGAAACCAGCTGCAAAGTGGTTTCACTGGTATTGCAACCTTTCTTACATTTTAAATTAGCACTGGGCTTTCTCATTATGATCAAGTAATAAATATTAATTTTCTTGCTCATAGAGAAAGCCATCACGTAATTTATATATATATATATATATATATAT